>OY726525.1:2148080-2450524 GCA_963383655.1 Bathymodiolus septemdierum | reverse complement strand
TATCTCTCTGTTGGCCTGGAATCAGGATAATGTGTCGGAGTGGGGTGACATATCTATCTGTTGGCCTGGAATCAGGATAATGTTTCCTAGTGGGGTGACATATCTATCTGTTGGCCTGGAATCAGGATAATGTGTCAGAGTGGGGTGACATATCTATCTGTTGGCCTGGAATCAGGATAATGTGTCAGAGTGGGGTGACATATCTATCTGTTGGCCTGGAATCAGGATAATGTGTCGGAGTGGGGTGACATATCTATCTGTAGGCCTGGAATCAGTATAATGTGTCGGAGTGGAGTGACATATCTATCTGTTGGCCTGGAATCAGTATAATGTGTCGGAGTGGGGTGACATATCTATCTGTTGGCCTGGAATCAGTATTATGTGTCGGAGTGGGTTGACCTATCTATCTGTTGGCCTGGAATCTGGATAATGTGTCGGATTGGAGTGACATATCTATCTGTAGGCCTGGAATCAGTATAATGTGTCGGAGTGGGTTGACCTATCTATCTGTTGGCCTGGAATCAGTATAATGTGTCGGAGTGGAGTGACATATCTATCTGTATGCCTGGAATCAGTATAATGTGTCGGAGTGGAGTGACATATCTATCTGTAGGCCTGGAATCAGTATAATGTGTCGGAGTGGAGTGACATATCTATCTGTAGACCTGGAATCAGGATAATGTGTTGGAGTGGGTTGACCTATCTATCTGTTGGCCTGGAATCAGTATAATGTATCGGAGTGGAGTGACATATCTATCTGTAGGCCTGGAATCAGGATGATGTGTCCGAGTGGGGTGACATATCTATCTGTTGGTCCGAAATCAGGATAATGTGTCGGAGTGGGGTGACATATCTATCTGTAGGCCTGGAATCAGGATAATATGTCCGAGTGGAGTGACATATCTATCTGTAGGCCTGGAATCAGGATAATGTGTCCGAGTGGGGTGACATATCTATCTGTTGGTCCGGAATCAGGATAATGTGTCGGAGTGGGGTGACATATCTATCTGTAGGCCTGGAATCAGGATAATGTGTCCGAGTGGAGTGACATATCTATCTGTAGGCCTGGAATCAGGATAATGTGTCCGAGTGGGGTGACATATCTATCTGTTGATCCGGAATCAGGATAATGTGTCGGAGTGGGGTGACATATCTATCTGTAGGCCTGGAATCAGAATAATGTGTCGGAGTGGAGTGACATATCTATCTGTAGGCCTGGAATCAGGATAATGTGTCGGAGTGGGGTGACATATCTATCTGTTGGTCCGGAATCAGGATAATGTGTCGGAGTGGGGTGACATATCTATCTGTAGGCCTGGAATCAGGATAATGTGTCGGAGTGGGGTGACATATCTATCTGTTGGCCTGGAATCAGGATAATGTGTCCGAGTGGGATGACATATCTATATGTTGGTCCGGAATCAGGATAATGTGTCGGAGTGGGGTGACATATCTATCTGTTGGTCCGGAATCAGGATAATGTGTCCGAGTGGGGTGACATATCTATCTGTAGGCCCGGAATCAGGATAATGTGTACGAGTGGGGTGACATATCTATCTGTTGCTCCGGAATCAGGATAATGTGTCCAAGTGGGGTGACATATCTATCTGTTGGTCCGGAATCAGGATAATGTGTCCGAGTGGGGTGACATATCTATCTGTTGCTCCGGAATCAGGATAATGTGTCCAAGTGGGGTGACATATCTATCTGTTGGCCCGGAATGAGTATAATGTGTCCTAGTGGGGTGACATATCTATCTGTTGGTCCAGAATCAGGATAATGTGTCCGAGTGTGGTGACATATCTATCTGTTGCTCCTGAATCAGGATAATGTGTCCGAGTGGGGTGACATATCTATCTGTTGGTCCGGAATCAGGATAATGCGTCCGAGTGGGGTGACATATATATCTGTTGGTCCGGAATCAGGATAATGTGTCCGAGTGGGGTGACATATCTATTTGTTGGTCCGGAATCAGGATAATGTGTCCGAGTGGTGTGACATATCTATCTGTTGGTCCGGAATAAGGATAATGCGTCCGAGTGGGGTGACATATATATCTGTTGGTCCGAATCAGGATAATGTGTCCGAGTGGGATGACATATCTATCTGTTGGTCCGGAATCAGGATAATGTGTCCGAGTGGGGTGACATATCTATCTGTTGGTCTGGAATCAGGATAATCCGTCCGAGTGGGGTGACATATCTATCTGTTGGTCCGGAATCAGGATAATGTGTCCGAGTGGGGTGACATATCTATCTGTAGGCCCGGAATCAGGATAATATGTACGAGTGGGGTGACATATCTATCTGTTGCTCCGGAATCAGGATAATGTGTCCAAGTGGGGTGACATATCTATCTGTTGGTCCGGAATCAGGATAATGTGTCCGAGTGGGGTGACATATCTATCTGTTGCTCCGGAATCAGGATAATGTGTCCGAGTGGGGTGACATATCTATCTGTTGGCCCGGAATGAGTATAATGTGTCCTAGTGGGGTGACATATCTATCTGTTGGTCCAGAATCAGGATAATGTGTCCGAGTGGGGTGACATATCTATCTGTTGCTCCTGAATCAGGATAATGTGTCCGAGTGGGGTGACATATCTATCTGTTGGTCCGGAATCAGGATAATGCGTCCGAGTGGGGTGACATATATATCTGTTGGTCCGGAATCAGGATAATGTGTCCTAGTGGGATGACATATCTATCTGTTGGTCCGGAATCAGGATAATGTGTCCGAGTGTGGTGACATATCTATCTGTTGGTCTGGAATCAGGATAATGCATCCGAGTGGGGTGACATATCTATCTGTTGGTGCGGAATCAGGATAATGTGTCCGAGTGGGGTGACATATCTATCTGTAGGCCCGGAATCAGGATAATGTGTCCGAGTGGGTTGACCTATCTATCTGTTGCTCCGGAATATTGTAACAATATGTTTGCATACATAGGAACCATAGTTGCCAGTTCACTCTCTTTTTCATTTTGTTCAATTTGACTTTTGAAAATATTGAAAAATATGTTCAGTTCATTCAAAATTATGCCGAGCCTTTACACGTTCATTTCTGTCTTTTAGGTCACTTTGGTAGAGATAAAATGGAATCTATTATCAGGGAAAGATACTATTGGGCTATTGTGACTCTTAAAACCATACAAGTTTGTAATGAAAGTTATTTCTTCTTGTGCCTTAATTTACGTCAGTATGATACTTTTGTTGCATTAGCTATTGCATTTACCTTGGGTCGGAACAAATTGCTTACACCCGGACCATTCAGCCTAGGCTATTCATTCCGACCGGCCCTTTTAACCTAGTCTATGTATTCCGGCCGGTCCATCTGGCGGGTCGGAACAAATTGCCTGATACACCGGAATCAGGATAATGTGTCCGAGTGGGGTGACATATCTATCTGTTGGCCTGGAATCAAGATAATGTGTCCGAGTGGGGTGACATATCTATCTGTTGCTCCGTAATCAGGATAATGTGTCCGAGTGGGGTGACATATCTATCTGTTGGTCCTGAATCAGGATAATGTGTCCAAGTGGGGTGACATATCTAACTGTTGGCCTGGAATCAAGATAATATGTCCGAGTGGGGTGACATATCTATCTGTTGCTCCGGAATCAAGATAATGTGTCCGAGTGGGGTGACATATCTATCTGTTGCTCTGGAATCAGGATAATGTGTCCGAGTGGGGTGACATATCTATCTGTTGCTCCTGAATCAGGATAATGTGTCCGAGTGGGGTGACATATCTGTCTGTTGGTCCGGAATCAGGATAATGTGTCCGAGTGGGGTGACATATCTATCTGTTGGCCCGGAATCAGGATAATGTGTCCGAGTGGGGTGACATATCTATCTGCTGGTCCGGAATCAGGATCATGTGTCCGAGTGGGGTGACACATCTATCTGTTTGTCCGGAATCAGGATAAAGTGTCCGAGTGGGGTGACATATCTTTCTGTTGGTCCGGAATCAGGATAGTGTGTCCGAGTGGGGTGACACATCTATATGTTGGTCCGGAATCAGGATAATGTTTCCGAGTGGGGTGACATATCTATCTGTTGGTCCGAATCAGGATAATATGTCCGAGTGGGGTGACATATCTATCTGTTGGTCCGGAATCAGGATAATGTGTCCGAGTGGGGTGACATATCTATCTGTTGGTCCGGAATCAGGATAATGTGTCCGAGTGGGGTGACATATCTATCTGTTGGTCCGGAATCAGGATAATGTGTCCGAATGGGGTGACATATCTATCTGTAGGCCCGGAATCAGGATAATGTGTCCGAGTGGGGTGACATATCTATCTGTAGGCCCGGAATCAGGATAATGTGTCCGAGTGGGGTGACATATCTATCTGTTGCTCCGGAATCAGGATAAAGTGTCCGAGTGGGGTGACATATCTATCTGTTGGTCCGGAATCAGGATAATGTGTCCGAGTGGGTGACATATCTATCTGTTGATCCGGAATCAGGATAATGTGTCCGAGTGGGGTGACATATCGATATGTTGGTCCGGAATCAGGATAATATGTCCGAGTGGGGTGACATATCTATCTGTTGGTCCAGAATCAGGATAATATGTCCGAGTCGGATGACATATCTATCTGTTGGTCCGGAATCAGGATAATGTGTCCGAGTGGGGTGACATATCTATCTGTTGGTCCGGAATCAGGATAATGTGTCCGAGTGGGGTGACATATCTATCTGTTTCTCCGGAATCAGGTTAATGTTTCCGAGTGGGGTGACATATCTATCTGTTGGCCCGGAATGAGGATAATGTGTCCGAGTAGGGTGACATATCTATCTGTTGGTCCGGAATCAGGATAATGTGTCCGAATGGGGTGACATATCGATCTGTTGCCCCGGAATCAGGATAATGTGTCCGAGTGGGTGACATATCTATCTGTTGGTCCGGAATCAGGATAATGTGTCCGAGTGGGGTGACATATCGATCTGTTGGTCCTGAATCAGGATAATGTGTCCGAGTGGGGTGACATATCTATCTGTTGGCCCGGAATGAGGATAATGTGTCCGAGTGGGGTGACATATCTATCTGTTGGTCCGGAATCAGGATAATGTGTGCGAGTGGGGTGACATATCTATCTGTTGGTCCGGAATCAGGATAATTTGTCCGAGTGGGGTGACATATCTATCTGTTGGTCCGGAATCAGGATAATGTGTCCGAGTGGGGTGACATATCTATCTGTTGGCCCGGAATCAGGATAATGTGTCCGAGTGGGATGACATATCTATCTGTAGGCCCGGAATCAAGATAATGTGTCCGAGTGGGGTGACATATCTATTTGTTGCTCCGGAATCAGGATAATGTGTCCGAGTGGGGTGACATATCTATATGTTGGTCCGGAATCAGGATAATGTGTCCGAGTGGGGTGACATATCTATCTGTTGGCCCGGAATCAGGATAATGTGTCCGAGTGGGGTGACATATCTATCTGTTGGCCCGGAATCAGAATGATATGTCCGAGTGGGTTGACATATCTATCTGTTGTTCCGGAATCAGGATAATATGTCCGAGTCGGATGACATATCTAACTGTTGGCCTGGAATAGAGATAATATGTCCGAGTGGGGTGACATATCTATCTGTTGGTCCGGAATCAAGATACTGTGTCGGAGTGGGGTGACATATCTATCTTTTGCTCTGGAATCAGGATAATGTGTCCGAGTGGGGTGACATATCTATCTGTTGCTCCTGAATCAGGATAATGTGTCGGAGTGGGGTGACATATCTATCTGTTGGTCCGGAATCAGGATAATGTGTCCGAGTGGGGTGACATATCTATCTGTTGCTCCGCAATCAGGATAATGTGTCCGAGTGGGGTGACATATCTATCTGTTGGTCCGGAATCAGGATAATGTTTCCGAGTGGTGTGACATATCTATCTGTTGGTCCGGAATAAGGATAATGCGTCCGAGTGGGGTGACATATATATCTGTTGGTCCGGAATCAGGATAATGTGTCCGAGTGGGATGACATATCTATCTGTTGGTCCGGAATCAGGATAATGTGTCCGAGTGGGGTGACATATCTATCTGTTGGTCTGGAATCAGGATAATGCGTCCGAGTGGGGTGACATATCTATCTATTGGTCCGGAATCAGGATAATGTGTCCGAGTGGGGTGACATATCTATCTGTAGGCCCGGAATCAGGATAATGTGTCCGAGTCGGATGACATATCTATCTGTTGGTCCGGAATCAGGATAATGTGTCCGAGTGGGGTGACATATCTATCTGTTGACCCGGAATGAGGATAATGTGTCCGAGTGGGGTGACATATCTATCTGTTGGCCCGGAATCAGGATAATGTGTCCGAGTGGGGTGACATATCTATCTGCTGGTCCGGAATCAGGATAATGTGTCCGAGTGGGGTGACATATCTATCTGTTGGCCCGGAATGAGGATAATGTGTCCGAGTAGGGTGACTTATCTATCTGTTGGTCCGGAATCAGGATAATGTGTCCGAATGGGGTGACATATCGATCTGTTGCCCCGGAATCAGGATAATGTGTCCGAGTGGGTGACATATCTATATGTTGGTCCGGAATCAGGATAATGTGTGCGAGTGGGGTGACATATCTATCTGTTGGTCCGGAATCAGAATAATTTGTCCGAGTAGGGTGACATATCTATCTGTTGGTCCGGAATCAGGATAATGTGTCCGAGTGGGGTGACATATCTATCTGTTGGCCCGGAATCAGGATAATGTGTCCGAGTGGGATGACATATCTATCTGTAGGCCCGGAATCAAGATAATGTTTCCGAGTGGGGTGACATATCTATTTGTTGCTCCGGAATCAGGATAATGTGTCCGAGTGGGGTGACATATCTATATGTTGGTCCGGAATCAGGATAATGTGTCCGAGTGGGGTGACATATCTATCTGTTGGCCCGGAATCAGGATAATGTGTCCGAGTGGGGTGACATATCTATCTGTTGGCCCGGAATCAGAATAATATGTCCGAGTGGGTTGACATATCTATCTGTTGTTCCGGAATCAGGATAATATGTCCGAGTCGGATGACATATCTAACTGTTGGCCTGGAATCAAGATAATATGTCCGAGTGGGGTGACATATCTATCTGTTGCTCCGGAATCAAGATACTGTGTCGGAGTGGGGTGACATATCTATCTTTTGCTCTGGAATCAGGATAATGTGTCCGAGTGGGGTGACATATCTATCTGTTGCTCCGGAATCAGGATAATGTGTCCAAGTGGGGTGACATATCTATCTGTTGGTCCGGAATCAGGATAATGTGTCCGAGTGGGGTGACATATCTATCTGTTGCTCCGGAATCAGGATAATGTGTTGGAGTGGGGTGACATATCTATCTGTTGGCCCGGAATGAGTATAATGTGTCCTAGTGGGGTGACATATCTATCTGTTGGTCCAGAATCAGGATAATGTGTCCGAGTGGGGTGACATATCTATCTGTTGGTCCGGAATCAGGATAATGCGTCCGAGTGGGGTGACATATATATCTGTTGGTCCGGAATCAGGATAATGTGTCCGAGTGGGATGACATATCTATTTGTTGGTCCGGAATCAGGATAATGTGTCCGAGTGTGGTGACATATCTATCTATTGGTCTGGAATCAGGATAATGCATCCGAGTGGGGTGACATATCTATCTGTTGGTGAGGAATCAGGATAATGTGTCCGAGTGGGGTGACATATCTATCTGTAGGCCCGGAATCAGGATAATGTGTCCGAGTGCGTTGACATATCTATCTGTTTCTCCGGAATCAGGTTAATGTTTCCGAGTGGGGTGACATATCTATCTGTTGGCCCGGAATGAGGATAATGTGTCCGAGTATGGTGACATATCTATCTGTTGGTCCGGAATCAGGATAATGTGTCCGAATGGGGTGACATATCGATCTGTTGCCCCGGAATCAGGATAATGTGTCCGAGTGGGTGACATATCTATCTGTTGGTCCGGAATCAGGATAATGTGTCCTAGTGGGGTGACATATCGATCTGTTGGTCCTGAATCAGGATAATGTGTCCGAGTGGGGTGACATATCTATCTGTTGGCCCGGAATGAGGATAATGTGTCCGAGTGGGGTGACATATCTATCTGTTGGTTTGGAATCAGGATAATGTGTGCGAGTGGGGTGACATATCTATCTGTTGGTTCGGAATCAGGATAATTTGTCCGAGTGGGGTGACATATCTATCTGTTGGTCCGGAATCAGGATAATGTGTCCGAGTGGGGTGACATATCTATCTGTTGGCCCGGAATCAGGATAATGTGTCCGAGTGGGATGACATATCTATCTGTAGGCCCGGAATCAAGATAATGTTTCCGAGTGGGGTGACATATCTATTTGTTGCTCCGGAATCAGGATAATGTGTCCGAGTGGGGTGACATATCTATATGTTGGTCCGGAATCAGGATAATGTGTCCGAGTGGGGTGACATATCTATCTGTTGGCCCGGAATCAGGATAATGTGTCCGAGTGGGGTGACATATCTATCTGTTGGCCCGGAATCAGAATAATATGTCCGAGTGGGTTGACATATCTATCTGTTGTTCCGGAATCAGGATAATATGTCCGAGTCGGATGACATATCTAACTGTTGGCCTGGAATCAAGATAATATGTCCGAGTGGGGTGACATATCTATCTGTTGCTCCGGAATCAAGATACTGTGTCGGAGTGGGGTGACATATCTATCTTTTGCTCTGGAATCAGGATAATGTGTCCGAGTGGGGTGACATATCTATCTGTTGCTCCTGAATCAGGATAATGTGTCGGAGTGGGGTGACATATCTATCTGTTGGTCCGGAATCAGGATAATGTGTTCGAGTGGGGTGACATATCTATCTGTTGCTCCGCAATCAGGATAATGTGTCCGAGTGGGGTGACATATCTATCTGTTGGTCCGGAATCAGGATAATGTTTCCGAGTGGTGTGACATATCTATCTGTTGGTCCGGAATAAGGATAATGCGTCCGAGTGGGGTGACATATATATCTGTTGGTCCGGAATCAGGATAATGTGTCCGAGTGGGATGACATATCTATCTGTTGGTCCGGAATCAGGATAATGTGTCCGAGTGGGGTGACATATCTATCTGTTGGTCTGGAATCAGGATAATGCGTCCGAGTGGGGTGACATATCTATCTATTGGTCCGGAATCAGGATAATGTGTCCGAGTGGGGTGACATATCTATCTGTAGGCCCGGAATCAGGATAATGTGTCCGAGTCGGATGACATATCTATCTGTTGGTCCGGAATCAGGATAATGTGTCCGAGTGG
This sequence comes from Bathymodiolus septemdierum, assembly GCA_963383655.1. Taxonomy (NCBI): domain Eukaryota; kingdom Metazoa; phylum Mollusca; class Bivalvia; order Mytilida; family Modiolidae; genus Bathymodiolus; species Bathymodiolus septemdierum. Next base: position 2,441,239 of record OY726525.1, on the reverse strand, counting down.
GGTGACATATCTATCTGTTGACCTGGAATGAGGATAATGTGTCCGAGTGGGGTAACATATCTATCTGTTGGCCCGGAATCAGGATAATGTGTCCGAGTGGGGTGACATATCTATCTGCTGGTCCGGAATCAGGATAATGTGTCCGAGTGGGGTGACACATCTATCTGTTGGTCCGGAATCAGGATAAAGTGTCCGAGTGGGGTGACATATCTATCTGTTGGTCCGGAATCAGGATAGTGTGTCCTAGTGGGGTGACACATCTATATGTTGGTCCGGAATCAGGATAATGTTTCCGAGTGGGGTGTCATATCTATCTGTTGGTCCGGAATCAGGATAATGTGTCCGAGTGGGGTGACATATCTATCTGTTGGTCCGGAATCAGGATAATGTGTCCGAGTGGGGTGACACATCTATCTGTTGGTCCGGAATCAGGATAATGTGTCCGAGTAGGGTGACATATCTATCTGTTGGTCCTGAATCAGGATAATGTGTTCGAGTGGGGTGACATATCTATATGTTGGTCCGAATCAGGATAATGTGTCCGAGTTGGGTGACATATCTATATGTTGGTCCGGAATCAGGATAATGTGTCCGAGTGGGGTGACACATCTATCTGTTGGTCCGGAATCAGGATAATGCTTACGAGTGGGGTGACATATCTATCTGTTGGCCCGGAATCAGGATAATGTGTCCGAGTGGGGTGACATATCTATCTGTTGGCCCGGAATCAGGATAATGTGTCCGAGTGGGGTGACATATATATATGTTGCTCCGGAATCAGGATAATGTCTCCGAGTGAGGAGATATATCTATCGGTTGGTCCGGAATCAGGATAATGTGTCCGAGTGGGGTGACATATTCATCTGTTGGTCCGAAATCAGGATAATGTGTCCGAGTGGGGTGACATATCTATCTGTTGGTCCGGAATCAGGATAATGTGTCCGAGTGGGGTGACACATCTATCTGTTGCTCCTTAATCAGGATAATGTGTCCGAGTGGGGTGACATATCTATATGTTGGTCCGGAATCAGGATAATGTGTCCGAGTGGGGTGATATATCTATCTGTTGGTCCGGAATCAGGATAATGTGTCCGAGTGGGGTGACATATCTATATGTTGCTCCGGAATCAGGATAATGTCTCCGAGTGAGGTGACATATCTATCGGTTGGTCCGGAATCAGGATAATGTGTCCGAGTGGGGTGACATATTTATCTGTTGGTCCGAAATCAGGATAATGTGTCCGAGTGGGGTGACATATCTATCTGTTGGTCCGGAATCAGGATAATGTGTCCGAGTGGGGTGACACATCTATCTGTTGCTCCTTAATCAGGATAATGTGTCCGAGTGGGGTGACATATCTATATGTTGGTCCGGAATCAGGATAATGTGTCCGAGTGGGGTGACATATCTATCTGTTGGTCCGGAATCAGGATAATGTTTACGAGTGGGGTGACATATTTATCTGTTGATCCGGAATCAGGATAATGTGTCCGAGTGGGGTGACATATCTATCTGTTGGCCCGGAATCAGGATAATGTGTCCGAGAGGGGTGACATATCTATATGTTGGTCCGGAATCAGGATAATGTGTCCGAGTGGGGTGACATATCTATCTGTTGGTCCGAATCAGGATAATGTGTCCGAGTGGGGTGACATATCTATATGTTGGTCCGGAATCAGGATAATGTGTCCGAGTGGGGTGACATATCTATCTGTTGGTCCGGAATCAGGATAATGTTTACGAGTGGGGTGACATATTTATCTGTTGATCCGGAATCAGGATAATGTGTCCGAGTGGGGTGACATATCTATCTGTTGGCCCGGAATCAGGATAATGTGTCCGAGTGGGGTGACATATCTATCTGTTGGTCCGGAATCAGGATAATGTGTCCGAGTGGGGTGACATATCTATCTGTTGGTCCGAATCAGGATAATGTGTCCGAGTGGGGTGACATATCTATATGTTGGTCCGGAATCAGGATAATGTGTCCGAGTGGGGTGACACATCTATCTGTTGGTCCGGTGTATCAGGCTGGATGGTCCGGCCGCCAGATGTTCCGGACGGCCAAAATTGCCTAGTCAATTTGTTCCTGTTCGGCACGTTGAGCCTAGGCTATTTTTTCCAATGCCAGGGAATATGGGCCGACCTGCTTTTACATTTATAAACCTATATATATTTTATAATTTACAACGTATTATCAATAAAAATATTCATCTCGGCTATGTGTGTATATATTTTTTAATTCGTAATTCGTTTGTTTGTTTGTTGGCAAGCTCACTAAAATCGAAAATGTTGGTCAACGGTTTGATAAAATAGCCTCGAGTGTCCCATGCGTAATACCATATATGAACTTGAACACTTGTCATCTCAGTTCCACATTAAATTCATTTGTACAATATTTCACTGCACGTTAACATGGACGAGAGTGCGTACTCGCCACTGTTGAAATACGTTGAAAATATAGAATATACTGAAAATTTAACAGAAAGTGAAAAAAGGAAGTTAAGGAAGCAAGCAAAACATTATGTCTCAAAGGATAACCTTTTATACTACGTTAGTGCAAACAGAGAAAATAGACGAGTGGTTAGAGAAGCAGAAAAGCATAGGATCCTTCGTGCTGGTCATTCCGATAGTACCGCTGGTAAATACATTGCAACCTGAGCAATCCGACACCTGAGTTTTCCGACATCCTGTGACATCCGACAAAAATTTATGGTCCCAAAGTATTTCTGTTAACTAAAATCAAACCTGAGTATTCCGACATCATGTACAATCCAACACATTTCACTGGTCCCTTGGTGTGTCGGATCAGACGGGTTCCACTGTATATCTTCTATGTCTTTTAAATACCGAGTCAGACGTTGCATGGTATTACTAGAGTTATTGTATTTTAATGCATGCAGTACAGTTACAAAATTTATCTGTAATATTGAAATATTGAAAATATGAAACATTTGAAATTCAATTCACAACAGACTTTTTTAGAAGGTTCTTTTAAAAAAGAACATTTATATAAGAAATAATACATACAGTTGTTTTACGAGTGTTCAAATAATAAACAAATATGCATTTTCCAGAGGTACTGCGAATGTCAAGTATTGTAACAATATGTTTGCATACATAGGAACCATAGCTGCCAGTTCACTCTCTTTTTCATTTTGTTCAATTTGACTTTTGAAAATATTGAAAAATATGTTGAGTTCATTCAAAATTATGCCGAGCCTTTACACGTTCATTTCTGTCTTTTAGGTCACTTTAGTAGAGATAAAATGGAATCTATTATCAGGGAAAGATACTATTGGGCTATTGTGACTCTTAAAACCATACAAGTTTGTAATGAAAGTTATTTCTTCTTGTGCCTTAATTTACGTCAGTATGATACTTTTGTTGCATTAGCTATTGCATTTACCTTGGGTCGGAACAAATTGCCTACACCCGGACCATTCAGCCTAGGCTATTCATTCCGACCGGCCCTTTTAACCTAGTCTATGTATTCCGGCCGGTCCATCTGGCGGGTCGGAACAAATTTCCTGATACACCGGAATCAGGATAATGTGTCCGAGTGGGGTGACATATCTATCTGTTGGCCTGGAATCAAGATAATGTGTCCGAGTGGGGTGACATATCTATCTGTTGCTCCGTAATCAGGATAATGTGTCCGAGTGGGGTGACATATCTATCTGTTGGTCCTGAATCAGGATAATGTGTCCGAGTGGGGTGACATATCTATCTGTTGGTCCTGAATCAGGATAATGTGTCCGAGTGGGGTGACATATCTATCTGTTGGCCTGGAATCAAGATAATGTGTCCGAGTGGGGTGACATATCTATCTGTTGCTCCGTAATCAGGATAATGTGTCCGAGTGGGGTGACATATCTATCTGTTGGTCCTGAATCAGGATAATGTGTCCGAGTGGGGTGACATATCTATCTGTTGGTCCTGAATCAGGATAATGTGTCCGAGTGGGGTGACATATCTATCTGTTGCTCCGTAATCAGGATAATGTGTCCGAGTGGGGTGACATATCTATCTGTTGGTCCTGAATCAGGATAATGTGTCCGAGTGGGGTGACATATCTATCTGTTGGTCCTGAATCAGGATAATGTGTCGGAGTGGGGTGACATATCTATCTGTTGGTCCTGAATCAGGATAATGTGTCCGAGTGGGGTGACATATCTATCTGTTGGTCCTGAATCAGGATAATGTGTCGGAGTGGGGTGACATATCTATCTGTTGGTCCTGAATCAGGATAATGCTTACGAGTGGGGTGACATATCTATCTGTTGGTCCGGAATCAGGATAATGTGTCCGAGTGGGGTGACATATCTATCTGTTGGTCTGGAATCTGGAAATTTATGGTCCCAAAGTATTTCTGTTAACTAAAATCAAACCTGAGTATTCCGACATCATGTACAATCCAACACATTTCCCTGGTCCCTTGGTGTGTCGGATCAGACGGGTTCCACTGTATATCCTCTATGTCTTTTAAATACCGAGTCAGACGTTGCATGGTATTACTAGAGTTATTGTATTTTAATGCATGCAGTACAGTTACAAAATTTATCTGTAATATTGAAATATTGAAAATATGAAACATTTGAAATTCAATTCACAACAGACTTTTTTAGAAGGTTCTTTTAAAAAAGAACATTTATATAAGAAATAATACATACAGTTGTTTTACGAGTGTTCAAATAATAAACAAATATGCATTTTCCAGAGGTACTGCGAATGTCAAGTATTGTAACAATATGTTTGCATACATAGGAACCATAGCTGCCAGTTCACTCTCTTTTTCATTTTGTTCAATTTGACTTTTGAAAATATTGAAAAATATGTTGAGTTCATTCAAAATTATGCCGAGCCTTTACACGTTCATTTCTGTCTTTTAGGTCACTTTGGTAGAGATAAAATGGAATCTATTATCAGGGAAAGATACTATTGGGCTATTGTGACTCTTAAAACCATACAAGTTTGTAATGAAAGTTATTTCTTCTTGTGCCTTAATTTACGTCAGTATGATACTTTTGTTGCATTAGCTATTGCATTTAACTTGGGTCGGAACAAATTGCCTACACCCGGACCATTCAGCCTAGGCTATTCATTCCGACCGGCCCTTTTAACCTAGTCTATGTATTCCGGCCGGTCCATCTGGCGGGTCGGAACAAATTTCCTGATACACCGGAATCAGGATAATGTGTCCGAGTGGGGTGACATATCTATCTGTTGGCCTGGAATCAAGATAATGTGTCCGAGTGGGGTGACATATCTATCTGTTGCTCCGTAATCAGGATAATGTGTCCGAGTGGGGTGACATATCTATCTGTTGGTCCTGAATCAGGATAATGTGTCCGAGTGGGGTGACATATCTATCTGTTGGTCTGGAATCTGGAAATTTATGGTCCCAAAGTATTTCTGTTAACTAAAATCAAACCTGAGTATTCCGACATCATGTACAATCCAACACATTTCCCTGGTCCCTTGGTGTGTCGGATCAGACGGGTTCCACTGTATATCCTCTATGTCTTTTAAATACCGAGTCAGACGTTGCATGGTATTACTAGAGTTATTGTATTTTAATGCATGCAGTACAGTTACAAAATTTATCTGTAATATTGAAATATTGAAAATATGAAACATTTGAAATTCAATTCACAACAGACTTTTTTAGAAGGTTCTTTTAAAAAAGAACATTTATATAAGAAATAATACATACAGTTGTTTTACGAGTGTTCAAATAATAAACAAATATGCATTTTCCAGAGGTACTGCGAATGTCAAGTATTGTAACAATATGTTTGCATACATAGGAACCATAGCTGCCAGTTCACTCTCTTTTTCATTTTGTTCAATTTGACTTTTGAAAATATTGAAAAATATGTTGAGTTCATTCAAAATTATGCCGAGCCTTTACACGTTCATTTCTGTCTTTTAGGTCACTTTGGTAGAGATAAAATGGAATCTATTATCAGGGAAAGATACTATTGGGCTATTGTGACTCTTAAAACCATACAAGTTTGTAATGAAAGTTATTTCTTCTTGTGCCTTAATTTACGTCAGTATGATACTTTTGTTGCATTAGCTATTGCATTTAACTTGGGTCGGAACAAATTGCCTACACCCGGACCATTCAGCCTAGGCTATTCATTCCGACCGGCCCTTTTAACCTAGTCTATGTATTCCGGCCGGTCCATCTGGCGGGTCGGAACAAATTTCCTGATACACCGGAATCAGGATAATGTGTCCGAGTGGGGTGACATATCTATCTGTTGGCCTGGAATCAAGATAATGTGTCCGAGTGGGGTGACATATCTATCTGTTGCTCCGTAATCAGGATAATGTGTCCGAGTGGGGTGACATATCTATCTGTTGGTCCTGAATCAGGATAATGTGTCCGAGTGGGGTGACATATCTATCTGTTGGTCTGGAATCTGGAAATTTATGGTCCCAAAGTATTTCTGTTAACTAAAATCAAACCTGAGTATTCCGACATCATGTACAATCCAACACATTTCCCTGGTCCCTTGGTGTGTCGGATCAGAAGGGTTCCACTGTATATCTTCTATGTCTTTTAAATACCGAGTCAGACGTTGCATGGTATTACTAGAGTTATTGTATTTTAATGCATGCAGTACAGTTACAAAATTTATCTGTAATATTGAAATATTGAAAATATGAAACATTTGAAATTCAATTCACAACAGACTTTTTTAGAAGGTTCTTTTAAAAAAGAACATTTATATAAGAAATAATACATACAGTTGTTTTACGAGTGTTCAAATAATAAACAAATATGCATTTTCCAGAGGTACTGCGAATGTCAAGTATTGTAACAATATGTTTGCATACATAGGAACCATAGCTGCCAGTTCACTCTCTTTTTCATTTTGTTCAATTTGACTTTTGAAAATATTGAAAAATATGTTGAGTTCATTCAAAATTATGCCGAGCCTTTACACGTTCATTTCTGTCTTTTAGGTCACTTTGGTAGAGATAAAATGGAATCTATTATCAGGGAAAGATACTATTGGGCTATTGTGACTCTTAAAACCATACAAGTTTGTAATGAAAGTTATTTCTTCTTGTGCCTTAATTTACGTCAGTATGATACTTTTGTTGCATTAGCTATTGCATTTACCTTGGGTCGGAACAAATTGCCTACACCCGGACCATTCAGCCTAGGCTATTCATTCCGACCGGCCCTTTTAACCTAGTCTATGTATTCCGGCCGGTCCATCTGGCGGGTCGGAACAAATTTCCTGATACACCGGAATCAGGATAATGTGTCCGAGTGGGGTGACATATCTATCTGTTGGCCTGGAATCAAGATAATGTGTCCGAGTGGGGTGACATATCTATCTGTTGGCCTGGAATCAAGATAATGTGTCCGAGTGGGGTGACATATCTATCTGTTGCTCCGTAATCAGGATAATGTGTCCGAGTGGGGTGACATATCTATCTGTTGGTCCTGAATCAGGATAATGTGTCCGAGTGGGGTGACATATCTATCTGTTGATCTGGAATCTGGAAATTTACGGTCCCAAAGTATTTCTGTTAACTAAAATCAAACCTGAGTATTCCGACATCATGTACAATCCAACACATTTCACTGGTCCCTTGGTGTGTCGGATCAGACGGGTTCCACTGTATATCTTTTATGTCTTTTAAATACCGAGTCAGACGTTGCATGGTATTACTAGAGTTATTGTATTTTAATGCATGCAGTACAGTTACAAAATTTTTCTGTAATATTGAAATATTGAAAATATGAAACATTTGAAATTCAATTCACAACAGACTTTTTTAGAAGGTTCTTTTAAAAAAGAACATTTATATAAGAAATAATACATACAGTTGTTTTACGAGTGTTCAAATAATAAACAAATATGCATTTTCCAGAGGTACTGCGAATGTCAAGTATTTTAACAATATGTTTGTATACATAGGAACCATAGCTGCCAGTTCACTCTCTTTTTCATTTTGTTCAATTTGACTTTTGAAAATATTGAAAAATATGTTGAGTTCATTCAAAATTATGCCGAGCCTTTACACGTTCATTTCTGTCTTTTAGGTCACTTTGGTAGAGATAAAATGGAATCTATTATCAGGGAAAGATACTATTGGGCTATTGTGACTCTTAAAACCATACAAGTTTGTAATGAAAGTTATTTCTTCTTGTGCCTTAATTTACGTCAGTATGATACTTTTGTTGCATTAGCTATTGCATTTACCTTGGGTCGGAACAAATTGCCTACACCCGGACCATTCAGCCTAGGCTATTCATTCCGACCGGCCCTTTTAACCTAGTCTATGTATTCCGGCCGTTCCATCTGGCGGGTTGGAACAAATTTCCTGATACACCGGAATCAGGATAATGTGTCCGAGTGGGGTGACATATCTATCTGTTGGCCTGGAATCAAGATAATGTGTCCGAGTGGGGTGACATATCTATCTGTTGCTCCGTAATCAGGATAATGTGTCCGAGTGGGGTGACATATCTATCTGTTGGTCCTGAATCAGGATAATGTGTCCAAGTGGGGTGACATATCTAACTGTTGGCCTGGAATCAAGATAATATGTCCGAGTGGGGTGACATATCTATCTGTTGTTCCGGAATCAAGATACTGTGTCGGAGTGGGGTGAAATATCTATCTGTTGCTCTGGAATCAGGATAATGTGTCCGAGTGGGGTGACATATCTATCTGTTGCTCCTGAATCAGGATAATGTGCCCGAGTGGGGTGACATATCTATCTGTTGGCCCGGAATGAGCATAATGTGTCCGAGTGGGGTGACATATCTATCTGTTGGTCCGGAATCAGGATAATGTGTGCGAGTGGGGTGACATATCTATCTGTTGGTCCGGAATCAGGATAATTTGTCCGAGTGGGGTGACATATCTATCTGTTGGTCCGGAATCAGGATAATGTGTCCGAGTGGGGTGACATATCTATCTGTTGGCCCGGAATCAGGATAATGTGTCCGAGTGGGATGACATATCTATCTGTAGGCCCGGAATCAGGATAATGTGTCCGAGTGGGGTGACATATCTATTTGTTGCTCCGGAATCAGGATAATGTGTCCGAGTGGGGTGACATATCTATATGTTGGTCCGGAATCAGGATAATGTATCCGAGTGGGGTGACATATCTATCTGATGGCCCGGAATCAGGATAATGTGTCCGAGTGGGGTGACATATCTATCTGTTGGCCCGGAATCAGAATAATATGTCCGAGTGGGTTGACATATCTATCTGTTGTTCCGGAATCAGGATAATATGTCCGAGTCGGATGACATATCTAACTGTTGGCCTAGAATCAAGATAATGTGTCCGAGTGGGGTGACATATCTATCTGTTGCTCCGCAATCAGGATAATGTGTCCGAGTGGGGTGACATATCTATCTGTTGGTCCGGAATCAGGATAATGTTTCCGAGTGGTGTGACATATCTATCTGTTGGTCCGGAATAAGGATAATGCGTCCGAGTGGGGTGACATATATATCTGTTGGTCCGGAATCAGGATAATGTGTCCGAGTGGGATGACATATCTATCTGTTGGTCCGGAATCAGGATAATGTGTCCGAGTGGGGTGACATATCTATCTGTTGGTCTGGAATCAGGATAATGCGTCCGAGTGGGGTGACATATCTATCTATTGCTCCGGAATCAGGATAATGTGTCCGAGTGGGGTGACATATCTATCTGTAGGCCCGGAATCAGGATAATGTGTCCGAGTCGGATGACATATCTATCTGTTGGTCCGGAATCAGGATAATGTGTCCGAGTGGGGTGACATATCTATCTGTTGACCTGGAATGAGGATAATGTGTCCGAGTGGGGTAACATATCTATCTGTTGGCCCGGAATCAGGATAATGTGTCCGAGTGGGGTGACATATCTATCTGCTGGTCCGGAATCAGGATAATGTGTCCGAGTGGGGTGACACATCTATCTGTTGGTCCGGAATCAGGATAAAGTGTCCGAGTGGGGTGACATATCTATCTGTTGGTCCGGAATCAGGATAGTGTGTCCTAGTGGGGTGACACATCTATATGTTGGTCCGGAATCAGGATAATGTTTCCGAGTGGGGTGTCATATCTATCTGTTGGTCCGGAATCAGGATAATGTGTCCGAGTGGAGTGACACATCTATCTGTTGGTCCGGAATCAGGATAATGTGTCCGAGTGGGGTGACACATCTATCTGTTGGTCCGGAATCAGGATAATGTGTCCGAGTGGGGTGACACATCTATATGTTGGTCCGGAATCAGGATAATGTGTCCGAGTGGGGTGACACATCTATCTGTTGGTCCGGAATCAGGATAATGCTTACGAGTGGGGTGACATATCTATCTGTTGGCCCGGAATCAGGATAATGTGTCCGAGTGGGGTGACATATCTATCTGTTGGCCCGGAATCAGGATAATGTGTCCGAGTGGGGTGACATATATATATGTTGCTCCGGAATCAGGATAATATCTCCGAGTGAGGTGACATATCTATCGGTTGGTCCGGAATCAGGATAATGTGTCCGAGTGGGGTGACATATTTATCTGTTGGTCCGAAATCAGGATAATGTGTCCGAGTGGGGTGACATATCTATCTGTTGGTCCGGAATCAGGATAATGTGTCCGAGTGGGGTGACACATCTATCTGTTGCTCCTTAATCAGGATAATGTGTCCGAGTGGGGTGACATATCTATATGTTGGTCCGGAATCAGGATAATGTGTCCGTGTGGGGTGACATATCTATCTGTTGGTCCGGAATCAGGATAATGTGTCCGAGTGGGGTGACATATCTATATGTTGCTCCGGAATCAGGATAATGTCTCCGAGTGAGGTGACATATCTATCGGTTGGTCCGGAATCAGGATAATGTGTCCGAGTGGGGTGACATATTTATCTGTTGGTCCGAAATCAGGATAATGTGTCCGAGTGGGGTGACATATCTATCTGTTGGTCCGGAATCAGGATAATGTGTCCGAGTGGGGTGACACATCTATCTGTTGCTCCTTAATCAGGATAATGTGTCCGAGTGGGGTGACATATCTATATGTTGGTCCGGAATCAGGATAATGTCTCCGAGTGGGGTGACATATCTATCTGTTGGTCCGGAATCAGAATAATATGTCCGAGTGGGTTGACATATCTATCTGTTGTTCCGGAATCAGGATAATATGTCCGAGTCGGATGACATATCTAACTGTTGGCCTAGAATCAAGATAATATGTCCGAGTGGGGTGACATATCTATCTGTTGCTCCGGAATCAAGATACTGTGTCGGAGTGGGGTGACATATCTATCTTTTGCTCTGGAATCAGGATAATGTGTCCGAGTGGGGTGACATATCTATCTGTTGCTCCTGAATCAGGATAATGTGTCGGAGTGGGGTGACATATCTATCTGTTGGTCCGGAATCAGGATAATGTGTCCGAGTGGGGTGACATATCTATCTGTTGCTCCGCAATCAGGATAATGTGTCCGAGTGGGGTGACATATCTATCTGTTGGTCCGGAATCAGGATAATGTTTCCGAGTGGTGTGACATATCTATCTGTTGGTCCGGAATAAGGATAATGCGTCCGAGTGGGGTGACATATATATGTGTGACATATCTATCTGTTGGTCCGGAATAAGGATAATGCGTCCGAGTGGGGTGACATATATATCTGTTGGTCCGGAATCCGGATAATGTGTCCGAGTGGGATGACATATCTATCTGTTGGTCCGGAATCAGGATAATGTGTCCGAGTGGGGTGACATATCTATCTGTTGGTCTGGAATCAGGATAATGCGTCCGAGTGGGGTGACATATCTATCTATTGGTCCGGAATCAGGATAATGTTTCCGAGTGGTGTGACATATCTATCTGTTGGTCCGGAATAAGGATAATGCGTCCGAGTTGGGTGACATATATATCTGTTGTTCCGGAATCAGGATAATGTGTCCGAGTGGGATGACATATCTATCTGTTGGTCCGGAATCAGGATAATGTGTCCGAGTGGGGTGACATATCTATCTGTTGGTCTGGAATCAGGATAATGCGTCCGAGTGGGGTGACATATCTATCTATTGGTCCGGAATCAGGATAATGTGTCCGAGTGGGGTGACATATCTATCTGTAGGCCCGGAATCAGGATAATGTGTCCGAGTCGGATGACATATCTATCTGTTGGTCCGGAATCAGGATAATGTGTCCGAGTGGGGTGACATATCTATCTGTTGACCCGGAATGAGGATAATGTGTCCGAGTGGGGTAACATATCTATCTGTTGGCCCGGAATCAGGATAATGTGTCCGAGTGAGGTGACATATCTATCTGCTGGTCCGGAATCAGGATAATGTGTCCGAGTGGGGTGACACATCTATCTGTTGGTCCGGAATCAGGATAAAGTGTCCGAGTGGGGTGACATATCTATCTGTTGGTCCGGAATCAGGATAGTGTGTCCTAGTGGGGTGACACATCTATATGTTGGTCCGGAATCAGGATAATGTTTCCGAGTGGGGTGTCATATCTATCTGTTGGTCCGGAATCAGGATAATGTGTCCGAGTGGGGTGACACATCTATCTGTTGGTCCGGAATCAGGATAATGTGTCCGAGTGGGGTGACACATCTATCTGTTGGTCCGGAATCAGGATAATGTGTCCGAGTAGGGTGACATATCTATCTGTTGGTCCTGAATCAGGATAATGTGTTCGAGTGGGGTGACATATCTATATGTTGGTCCGAATCAGGATAATGTGTCCGAGTTGGGTGACATATCTATATGTTGGTCCGGAATCAGGATAATGTGTCCGAGTGGGGTGACACATCTATCTGTTGGTCCGGAATCAGGATAATGCTTACGAGTGGGGTGACATATCTATCTGTTGGCCCGGAATCAGGATAATGTGTCCGAGTGGGGTGACATATCTATCTGTTGGCCCGGAATCAGGATAATGTGTCCGAGTGGGGTGACATATATATATGTTGCTCCGGAATCAGGATAATATCTCCGAGTGAGGTGACATATCTATCTGTTGGTCCGGAATCAGGATAATGTGTCCGAGTGGGGTGACATATTTATCTGTTGGTCCGAAATCAGGATAATGTGTCCGAGTGGGGTGACATATCTATCTGTTGGTCCGGAATCAGGATAATGTGTCCGAGTGGGGTTACACATCTATCTGTTGCTCCTTAATCAGGATAATGTGTCCGAGTGGGGTGACATATCTATATGTTGGTCCGGAATCAGGATAATGTGTCCGTGTGGGGTGACATATCTATCTGTTGGTCCGGAATCAGGATAATGTGTCCGAGTGGGGTGACATATCTATATGTTGCTCCGGAATCAGGATAATGTCTCCGAGTGAGGTGACATATCTATCGGTTGGTCCGGAATCAGGATAATGTGTCCGAGTGGGGTGACATATTTATCTGTTGGTCCGAAATCAGGATAATGTGTCCGAGTGGGGTGACATATCTATCTGTTGGTCCGGAATCAGGATAATGTGTCCGAGTGGGGTGACACATCTATCTGTTGCTCCTTAATCAGGATAATGTGTCCGAGTGGGGTGACATATCTATATGTTGTTCCGGAATCAGGATAATGTCTCCGAGTGAGGTGACATATCTATCTGTTGGTCCGGAATCAGAATAATATGTCCGAGTGGGTTGACATATCTATCTGTTGTTCCGGAATCAGGATAATATGTCCGAGTCGGATGACATATCTAACTGTTGGCCTAGAATCAAGATAATATGTCCGAGTGGGGTGACATATCTATCTGTTGGTCTGGAATCAGGATAATGCGTCCGAGTGGGGTGACATATCTATCTATTGGTCCGGAATCAGGATAATGTGTCCGAGTGGGGTGACATATCTATCTGTAGGCCCGGAATCAGGATAATGTGTCCGAGTCGGATGACATATCTATCTGTTGGTCCGGAATCAGGATAATGTGTCCGAGTGGGGTGACATATCTATCTGTTGACCCGGAATGAGGATAATGTGTCCGAGTGGGGTAACATATCTATCTGTTGGCCCGGAATCAGGATAATGTGTCCGAGTGGGGTGACATATCTATCTGCTGGTCCGGAATCAGGATAATGTGTCCGAGTGGGGTGACACATCTATCTGTTGGTCCGGAATCAGGATAAAGTGTCCGAGTGGGGTGACATATCTATCTGTTGGTCCGGAATCAGGATAGTGTGTCCTAGTGGGGTGACACATCTATATGTTGGTCCGGAATCAGGATAATGTTTCCGAGTGGGGTGTCATATCTATCTGTTGGTCCGGAATCAGGATAATGTGTCCGAGTGGGGTGACACATCTATCTGTTGGTCCGGAATCAGGATAATGTGTCCGAGTGGGGTGACACATCTATCTGTTGGTCCGGAATCAGGATAATGTGTCCGAGTGGGGTGACACATCTATATGTTGGTCCGGAATCAGGATAATGTGTCCGAGTGGGGTGACACATCTATCTGTTGGTCCGGAATCAGGATAATGCTTACGAGTGGGGTGACATATCTATCTGTTGGCCCGGAATCAGGATAATGTGTCCGAGTGGGGTGACATATCTATCTGTTGGCCCGGAATCAGGATAATGTGTCCGAGTGGGGTGACATATATATATGTTGCTCCGGAATCAGGATAATATCTCCGAGTGAGGTGACATATCTATCGGTTGGTCCGGAATCAGGATAATGTGTCCGAGTGGGGTGACATATTTATCTGTTGGTCCGAAATCAGGATAATGTGTCCGAGTGGGGTGACATATCTATCTGTTGGTCCGGAATCAGGATAATGTGTCCGAGTGGGGTGACACATCTATCTGTTGCTCCTTAATCAGGATAATGTGTCCGAGTGGGGTGACATATCTATATGTTGGTCCGGAATCAGGATAATGTGTCCGTGTGGGGTGACATATCTATCTGTTGGTCCGGAATCAGGATAATGTGTCCGAGTGGGGTGACATATCTATATGTTGCTCCGGAATCAGGATAATGTCTCCGAGTGAGGTGACATATCTATCGGTTGGTCCGGAATCAGGATAATGTGTCCGAGTGGGGTGACATATTTATCTGTTGGTCCGAAATCAGGATAATGTGTCCGAGTGGGGTGACATATCTATCTGTTGGTCCGGAATCAGGATAATGTGTCCGAGTGGGGTGACACATCTATCTGTTGCTCCTTAATCAGGATAATGTGTCCGAGTGGGGTGACATATCTATATGTTGGTCCGGAATCAGGATAATGTCTCCGAGTGGGGTGACATATCTATCTGTTGGTCCGGAATCAGAATAATATGTCCGAGTGGGTTGACATATCTATCTGTTGTTCCGGAATCAGGATAATATGTCCGAGTCGGATGACATATCTAACTGTTGGCCTAGAATCAAGATAATATGTCCGAGTGGGGTGACATATCTATCTGTTGCTCCGGAATCAAGATACTGTGTCGGAGTGGGGTGACATATCTATCTTTTGCTCTGGAATCAGGATAATGTGTCCGAGTGGGGTGACATATCTATCTGTTGCTCCTGAATCAGGATAATGTGTCGGAGTGGGGTGACATATCTATCTGTTGGTCCGGAATCAGGATAATGTGTCCGAGTGGGGTGACATATCTATCTGTTGCTCCGCAATCAGGATAATGTGTCCGAGTGGGGTGACATATCTATCTGTTGGTCCGGAATCAGGATAATGTTTCCGAGTGGTGTGACATATCTATATGTTGGTCCGGAATAAGGATAATGCGTCCGAGTGGGGTGACATATATATGTGTGACATATCTATCTGTTGGTCCGGAATAAGGATAATGCGTCCGAGTGGGGTGACATATATATCTGTTGGTCCGGAATCCGGATAATGTGTCCGAGTGGGATGACATATCTATCTGTTGGTCCGGAATCAGGATAATGTGTCCGAGTGGGGTGACATATCTATCTGTTGGTCTGGAATCAGGATAATGCGTCCGAGTGGGGTGACATATCTATCTATTGGTCCGGAATCAGGATAATGTTTCCGAGTGGTGTGACATATCTATCTGTTGGTCCGGAATAAGGATAATGCGTCCGAGTTGGGTGACATATATATCTGTTGTTCCGGAATCAGGATAATGTGTCCGAGTGGGATGACATATCTATCTGTTGGTCCGGAATCAGGATAATGTGTCCGAGTGGGGTGACATATCTATCTGTTGGTCTGGAATCAGGATAATGCGTCCGAGTGGGGTGACATATCTATCTATTGGTCCGGAATCAGGATAATGTGTCCGAGTGGGGTGACATATCTATCTGTAGGCCCGGAATCAGGATAATGTGTCCGAGTCGGATGACATATCTATCTGTTGGTCCGGAATCAGGATAATGTGTCCGAGTGGGGTGACATATCTATCTGTTGACCCGGAATGAGGATAATGTGTCCGAGTGGGGTAACATATCTATCTGTTGGCCCGGAATCAGGATAATGTGTCCGAGTGAGGTGACATATCTATCTGCTGGTCCGGAATCAGGATAATGTGTCCGAGTGGGGTGACACATCTATCTGTTGGTCCGGAATCAGGATAAAGTGTCCGAGTGGGGTGACATATCTATCTGTTGGTCCGGAATCAGGATAGTGTGTCCTAGTGGGGTGACACATCTATATGTTGGTCCGGAATCAGGATAATGTTTCCGAGTGGGGTGTCATATCTATCTGTTGGTCCGGAATCAGGATAATGTGTCCGAGTGGGGTGACACATCTATCTGTTGGTCCGGAATCAGGATAATGTGTCCGAGTGGGGTGACACATCTATCTGTTGGTCCGGAATCAGGATAATGTGTCCGAGTAGGGTGACATATCTATCTGTTGGTCCTGAATCAGGATAATGTGTTCGAGTGGGGTGACATATCTATATGTTGGTCCGAATCAGGATAATGTGTCCGAGTTGGGTGACATATCTATATGTTGGTCCGGAATCAGGATAATGTGTCCGAGTGGGGTGACACATCTATCTGTTGGTCCGGAATCAGGATAATGCTTACGAGTGGGGTGACATATCTATCTGTTGGCCCGGAATCAGGATAATGTGTCCGAGTGGGGTGACATATCTATCTGTTGGCCCGGAATCAGGATAATGTGTCCGAGTGGGGTGACATATATATATGTTGCTCCGGAATCAGGATAATATCTCCGAGTGAGGTGACATATCTATCTGTTGGTCCGGAATCAGGATAATGTGTCCGAGTGGGGTGACATATTTATCTGTTGGTCCGAAATCAGGATAATGTGTCCGAGTGGGGTGACATATCTATCTGTTGGTCCGGAATCAGGATAATGTGTCCGAGTGGGGTTACACATCTATCTGTTGCTCCTTAATCAGGATAATGTGTCCGAGTGGGGTGACATATCTATATGTTGGTCCGGAATCAGGATAATGTGTCCGTGTGGGGTGACATATCTATCTGTTGGTCCGGAATCAGGATAATGTGTCCGAGTGGGGTGACATATCTATATGTTGCTCCGGAATCAGGATAATGTCTCCGAGTGAGGTGACATATCTATCGGTTGGTCCGGAATCAGGATAATGTGTCCGAGTGGGGTGACATATTTATCTGTTGGTCCGAAATCAGGATAATGTGTCCGAGTGGGGTGACATATCTATCTGTTGGTCCGGAATCAGGATAATGTGTCCGAGTGGGGTGACACATCTATCTGTTGCTCCTTAATCAGGATAATGTGTCCGAGTGGGGTGACATATCTATATGTTGTTCCGGAATCAGGATAATGTCTCCGAGTGAGGTGACATATCTATCTGTTGGTCCGGAATCAGAATAATATGTCCGAGTGGGTTGACATATCTATCTGTTGTTCCGGAATCAGGATAATATGTCCGAGTCGGATGACATATCTAACTGTTGGCCTAGAATCAAGATAATATGTCCGAGTGGGGTGACATATCTATCTGTTGGTCTGGAATCAGGATAATGCGTCCGAGTGGGGTGACATATCTATCTATTGGTCCGGAATCAGGATAATGTGTCCGAGTGGGGTGACATATCTATCTGTAGGCCCGGAATCAGGATAATGTGTCCGAGTCGGATGACATATCTATCTGTTGGTCCGGAATCAGGATAATGTGTCCGAGTGGGGTGACATATCTATCTGTTGACCCGGAATGAGGATAATGTGTCCGAGTGGGGTAACATATCTATCTGTTGGCCCGGAATCAGGATAATGTGTCCGAGTGGGGTGACATATATATCTGCTGGTCCGGAATCAGGATAATATCTCCGAGTGAGGTGACATATCTATCTGTTGGTCCGGAATCAGGATAATGTGTCCGAGTGGGGTGACATATCTATCTGTTGGTCCGAAATCAGGATAATGTGTCCGAGTGGGGTGACATATCTATCTGTTGGTCCGGAATCAGGATAATGTGTCCGAGTGGGGTGACACATCTATCTGTTGCTCCTTAATCAGGATAATGTGTCCGAGTGGGGTGACATATCTATATGTTGGTCCGGAATCAGGATAATGTGTCCGTGTGGGGTGACATATCTATCTGTTGGTCCGGAATCAGGATAATGTGTCCGAGTGGGGTGACATATCTATATGTTGCTCCGGAATCAGGATAATGTCTCCGAGTGAGGTGACATATCTATCGGTTGGTCCGGAATCAGGATAATGTGGCCGAGTGGGGTGACATATTTATCTGTTGGTCCGAAATCAGGATAATGTGTCCGAGTGGGGTGACATATCTATCTGTTGGTCCGGAATCAGGATAATGTGTCCGAGTGGGGTGACACATCTATCTGTTGCTCCTTAATCAGGATAATGTGTCCGAGTGGGGTGACATATCTATATGTTGGTCCGGAATCAGGATAATGTCTCCGAGTGAGGTGACATATCTATCTGTTGGTCCGGAATCAGAATAATATGTCCGAGTGGGTTGACATATCTATCTGTTGTTCCGGAATCAGGATAATATGTCCGAGTCGGATGACATATCTAACTGTTGGCCTAGAATCAAGATAATATGTCCGAGTGGGGTGACATATCTATCTGTTGGTCTGGAATCAGGATAATGCGTCCGAGTGGGGTGACATATCTATCTATTGGTCCGGAATCAGGATAATGTGTCCGAGTGGGGTGACATATCTATCTGTAGGCCCGGAATCAGGATAATGTGTCCGAGTCGGATGACATATCTATCTGTTGGTCCGGAATCAGGATAATGTGTCCGAGTGGGGTGACATATCTATCTGTTGACCCGGAATGAGGATAATGTGTCCGAGTGGGGTAACATATCTATCTGTTGGCCCGGAATCAGGATAATGTGTCCGAGTGGGGTGACATATCTATCTGCTGGTCCGGAATCAGGATAATGTGTCCGAGTGGGGTGACACATCTATCTGTTGGTCCGGAATCAGGATAAAGTGTCCGAGTGGGGTGACATATCTATCTGTTGGTCCGGAATCAGGATAGTGTGTCCTAGTGGGGTGACACATCTATATGTTGGTCCGGAATCAGGATAATGTTTCCGAGTGGGGTGTCATATCTATCTGTTGGTCCGGAATCAGGATAATGTGTCCGAGTGGGGTGACACATCTATCTGTTGGTCCGGAATCAGGATAATGTGTCCGAGTGGGGTGACACATCTATCTGTTGGTCCGGAATCAGGATAATGTGTCCGAGTGGGGTGACATATTTATCTGTTGGTCCGAAATCAGGATAATGTGTCCGAGTGGGGTGACATATCTATCTGTTGGTCCGGAATCAGGATAATGTGTCCGAGTGGGGTGACACATCTATCTGTTGCTCCTTAATCAGGATAATGTGTCCGAGTGGGGTGACATATCTATATGTTGTTCCGGAATCAGGATAATGTCTCCGAGTGAGGTGACATATCTATCTGTTGGTCCGGAATCAGAATAATATGTCCGAGTGGGTTGACATATCTATCTGTTGTTCCGGAATCAGGATAATATGTCCGAGTCGGATGACATATCTAACTGTTGGCCTAGAATCAAGATAATATGTCCGAGTGGGGTGACATATCTATCTGTTGGTCTGGAATCAGGATAATGCGTCCGAGTGGGGTGACATATCTATCTATTGGTCCGGAATCAGGATAATGTGTCCGAGTGGGGTGACATATCTATCTGTAGGCCCGGAATCAGGATAATGTGTCCGAGTCGGATGACATATTTATCTGTTGGTCCGAAATCAGGATAATGTGTCCGAGTGGGGTGACATATCTATCTGTTGGTCCGGAATCAGGATAATGTGTCCGAGTGGGGTGACACATCTATCTGTTGCTCCTTAATCAGGATAATGTGTCCGAGTGGGGTGACATATCTATATGTTGTTCCGGAATCAGGATAATGTCTCCGAGTGAGGTGACATATCTATCTGTTGGTCCGGAATCAGAATAATATGTCCGAGTGGGTTGACATATCTATCTGTTGTTCCGGAATCAGGATAATATGTCCGAGTCGGATGACATATCTAACTGTTGGCCTAGAATCAAGATAATATGTCCGAGTGGGGTGACATATCTATCTGTTGGTCTGGAATCAGGATAATGCGTCCGAGTGGGGTGACATATCTATCTATTGGTCCGGAATCAGGATAATGTGTCCGAGTGGGGTGACATATCTATCTGTAGGCCCGGAATCAGGATAATGTGTCCGAGTCGGATGACATATCTATCTGTTGGTCCGGAATCAGGATAATGTGTCCGAGTGGGGTGACATATCTATCTGTTGACCCGGAATGAGGATAATGTGTCCGAGTGGGGTAACATATCTATCTGTTGGCCCGGAATCAGGATAATGTGTCCGAGTGGGGTGACATATATATCTGCTGGTCCGGAATCAGGATAATATCTCCGAGTGAGGTGACATATCTATCTGTTGGTCCGGAATCAGGATAATGTGTCCGAGTGGGGTGACATATTTATCTGTTGGTCCGAAATCAGGATAATGTGTCCGAGTGGGGTGACATATCTATCTGTTGGTCCGGAATCAGGATAATGTGTCCGAGTGGGGTGACACATCTATCTGTTGCTCCTTAATCAGGATAATGTGTCCGAGTGGGGTGACATATCTATATGTTGGTCCGGAATCAGGATAATGTGTCCGTGTGGGGTGACATATCTATCTGTTGGTCCGGAATCAGGATAATGTGTCCGAGTGGGGTGACATATCTATATGTTGCTCCGGAATCAGGATAATGTCTCCGAGTGAGGTGACATATCTATCGGTTGGTCCGGAATCAGGATAATGTGTCCGAGTGGGGTGACATATTTATCTGTTGGTCCGAAATCAGGATAATGTGTCCGAGTGGGGTGACATATCTATCTGTTGGTCCGGAATCAGGATAATGTGTCCGAGTGGGGTGACACATCTATCTGTTGCTCCTTAATCAGGATAATGTGTCCGAGTGGGGTGACATATCTATATGTTGGTCCGGAATCAGGATAATGTCTCCGAGTGAGGTGACATATCTATCTGTTGGTCCGGAATCAGAATAATATGTCCGAGTGGGTTGACATATCTATCTGTTGTTCCGGAATCAGGATAATATGTCCGAGTCGGATGACATATCTAACTGTTGGCCTAGAATCAAGATAATATGTCCGAGTGGGGTGACATATCTATCTGTTGGTCTGGAATCAGGATAATGCGTCCGAGTGGGGTGACATATCTATCTATTGGTCCGGAATCAGGATAATGTGTCCGAGTGGGGTGACATATCTATCTGTAGGCCCGGAATCAGGATAATGTGTCCGAGTCGGATGACATATCTATCTGTTGGTCCGGAATCAGGATAATGTGTCCGAGTGGGGTGACATATCTATCTGTTGACCCGGAATGAGGATAATGTGTCCGAGTGGGGTAACATATCTATCTGTTGGCCCGGAATCAGGATAATGTGTCCGAGTGGGGTGACATATCTATCTGCTGGTCCGGAATCAGGATAATGTGTCCGAGTGGGGTGACACATCTATCTGTTGGTCCGGAATCAGGATAAAGTGTCCGAGTGGGGTGACATATCTATCTGTTGGTCCGGAATCAGGATAGTGTGTCCTAGTGGGGTGACACATCTATATGTTGGTCCGGAATCAGGATAATGTTTCCGAGTGGGGTGTCATATCTATCTGTTGGTCCGGAATCAGGATAATGTGTCCGAGTGGGGTGACACATCTATCTGTTGGTCCGGAATCAGGATAATGTGTCCGAGTGGGGTGACACATCTATCTGTTGGTCCGGAATCAGGATAATGTGTCCGAGTGGGGTGACATATTTATCTGTTGGTCCGAAATCAGGATAATGTGTCCGAGTGGGGTGACATATCTATCTGTTGGTCCGGAATCAGGATAATGTGTCCGAGTGGGGTGACACATCTATCTGTTGCTCCTTAATCAGGATAATGTGTCCGAGTGGGGTGACATATCTATATGTTGGTCCGGAATCAGGATAATGTGTCCGTGTGGGGTGACATATCTATCTGTTGGTCCGGAATCAGGATAATGTGTCCGAGTGGGGTGACATATCTATATGTTGCTCCGGAATCAGGATAATGTCTCCGAGTGAGGTGACATATCTATCGGTTGGTCCGGAATCAGGATAATGTGTCCGAGTGGGGTGACATATTTATCTGTTGGTCCGAAATCAGGATAATGTGTCCGAGTGGGGTGACATATCTATCTGTTGGTCCGGAATCAGGATAATGTGTCCGAGTGGGGTGACACATCTATCTGTTGCTCCTTAATCAGGATAATGTGTCCGAGTGGGGTGACATATCTATATGTTGTTCCGGAATCAGGATAATGTCTCCGAGTGAGGTGACATATCTATCTGTTGGTCCGGAATCAGAATAATATGTCCGAGTGGGTTGACATATCTATCTGTTGTTCCGGAATCAGGATAATATGTCCGAGTCGGATGACATATCTAACTGTTGGCCTAGAATCAAGATAATATGTCCGAGTGGGGTGACATATCTATCTGTTGGTCTGGAATCAGGATAATGCGTCCGAGTGGGGTGACATATCTATCTATTGGTCCGGAATCAGGATAATGTGTCCGAGTGGGGTGACATATCTATCTGTAGGCCCGGAATCAGGATAATGTGTCCGAGTCGGATGACATATCTATCTGTTGGTCCGGAATCAGGATAATGTGTCCGAGTGGGGTGACATATCTATCTGTTGACCCGGAATGAGGATAATGTGTCCGAGTGGGGTAACATATCTATCTGTTGGCCCGGAATCAGGATAATGTGTCCGAGTGGGGTGACATATCTATCTGCTGGTCCGGAATCAGGATAATATCTCCGAGTGAGGTGACATATCTATCTGTTGGTCCGGAATCAGGATAATGTGTCCGAGTGGGGTGACATATTTATCTGTTGGTCCGAAATCAGGATAATGTGTCCGAGTGGGGTGACATATCTATCTGTTGGTCCGGAATCAGGATAATGTGTCCGAGTGGGGTGACACATCTATCTGTTGCTCCTTAATCAGGATAATGTGTCCGAGTGGGGTGACATATCTATATGTTGGTCCGGAATCAGGATAATGTGTCCGTGTGGGGTGACATATCTATCTGTTGGTCCGGAATCAGGATAATGTGTCCGAGTGGGGTGACATATCTATATGTTGCTCCGGAATCAGGATAATGTCTCCGAGTGAGGTGACATATCTATCGGTTGGTCCGGAATCAGGATAATGTGTCCGAGTGGGGTGACATATTTATCTGTTGGTCCGAAATCAGGATAATGTGTCCGAGTGGGGTGACATATCTATCTGTTGGTCCGGAATCAGGATAATGTGTCCGAGTGGGGTGACACATCTATCTGTTGCTCCTTAATCAGGATAATGTGTCCGAGTGGGGTGACATATCTATATGTTGGTCCGGAATCAGGATAATGTCTCCGAGTGAGGTGACATATCTATCTGTTGGTCCGGAATCAGAATAATATGTCCGAGTGGGTTGACATATCTATCTGTTGTTCCGGAATCAGGATAATATGTCCGAGTCGGATGACATATCTAACTGTTGGCCTAGAATCAAGATAATATGTCCGAGTGGGGTGACATATCTATCTGTTGGTCTGGAATCAGGATAATGCGTCCGAGTGGGGTGACATATCTATATATTGGTCCGGAATCAGGATAATGTGTCCGAGTGGGGTGACATATCTATCTGTAGGCCCGGAATCAGGATAATGTGTCCGAGTCGGATGACATATCTATCTGTTGGTCCGGAATCAGGATAATGTGTCCGAGTGGGGTGACATATCTATCTGTTGACCCGGAATGAGGATAATGTGTCCGAGTGGGGTAACATATCTATCTGTTGGCCCGGAATCAGGATAATGTGTCCGAGTGGGGTGACATATCTATCTGCTGGTCCGGAATCAGGATAATGTGTCCGAGTGGGGTGACACATCTATCTGTTGGTCCGGAATCAGGATAAAGTGTCCGAGTGGGGTGACATATCTATCTGTTGGTCCGGAATCAGGATAGTGTGTCCTAGTGGGGTGACACATCTATATGTTGGTCCGGAATCAGGATAATGTTTCCGAGTGGGGTGTCATATCTATCTGTTGGTCCGGAATCAGGATAATGTGTCCGAGTGGGGTGACACATCTATCTGTTGGTCCGGAATCAGGATAATGTGTCCGAGTGGGGTGACACATCTATCTGTTGGTCCGGAATCAGGATAATGTGTCCGAGTAGGGTGACATATCTATCTGTTGGTCCTGAATCAGGATAATGTGTTCGAGTGGGGTGACATATCTATATGTTGGTCCGAATCAGGATAATGTGTCCGAGTTGGGTGACATATCCATATGTTGGTCCGGAATCAGGATAATGTGTCCGAGTGGGGTGACACATCTATCTGTTGGTCCGGAATCAGGATATTGCTTACGAGTGGGGTGACATATCTATCTGTTGGCGAGGAATCAGGATAATGTGTCCGAGTGGGGTGACATATCTATCTGTTGGCCCGGAATCAGGATAATGTGTCCGAGTGGGGTGACATATATATATGTTGCTCCGGAATCAGGATAATATCTCCGAGTGAGGTGACATATCTATCGGTTGGTCCGGAATCAGGATAATGTGTCCGAGTGGGGTGACATATTTATCTGTTGGTCCGAAATCAGGATAATGTGTCCGAGTGGGGTGACATATCTATCTGTTGGTCCGGAATCAGGATAATGTGTCCGAGTGTGGTGACACATCTATCTGTTGCTCCTTAATCAGGATAATGTGTCCGAGTGGGGTGACATATCTATATGTTGGTCCGGAATCAGGATAATGTGTCCGTGTGGGGTGACATATCTATCTGTTGGTCCGGAATCAGGATAATGTGTCCGAGTGGGGTGACATATCTATATGTTGCTCCGGAATCAGGATAATGTCTCCGAGTGAGGTGACATATCTATCGGTTGGTCCGGAATCAGGATAATGTGTCCGAGTGGGGTGACATATTTATCTGTTGGTCCGAAATCAGGATAATGTGTCCGAGTTGGGTGACATATCCATATGTTGGTCCGGAATCAGGATAATGTGTCCGAGTGGGGTGACACATCTATCTGTTGGTCCGGAATCAGGATATTGCTTACGAGTGGGGTGACATATCTATCTGTTGGCCCGGAATCAGGATAATGTGTCCGAGTGGGGTGACATATCTATCTGTTGGCCCGGAATCAGGATAATGTGTCCGAGTGGGGTGACATATATATATGTTGCTCCGGAATCAGGATAATATCTCCGAGTGAGGTGACATATCTATCGGTTGGTCCGGAATCAGGATAATGTGTCCGAGTGGGGTGACATATTTATCTGTTGGTCCGAAATCAGGATAATGTGTCCGAGTGGGGTGACATATCTATCTGTTGGTCCGGAATCAGGATAATGTGTCCGAGTGTGGTGACACATCTATCTGTTGCTCCTTAATCAGGATAATGTGTCCGAGTGGGGTGACATATCTATATGTTGGTCCGGAATCAGGATAATGTGTCCGTGTGGGGTGACATATCTATCTGTTGGTCCGGAATCAGGATAATGTGTCCGAGTGGGGTGACATATCTATATGTTGCTCCGGAATCAGGATAATGTCTCCGAGTGAGGTGACATATCTATCGGTTGGTCCGGAATCAGGATAATGTGTCCGAGTGGGGTGACATATTTATCTGTTGGTCCGAAATCAGGATAATGTGTCCGAGTGGGGTGACATATCTATCTGTTGGTCCGGAATCAGGATAATGTGTCCGAGTGGGGTGACACATCTATCTGTTGCTCCTTAATCAGGATAATGTGTCCGAGTGGGGTGACATATCTATCTGTTGGTCCGGAATCAGGATAATGTCTCCGAGTGAGGTGACATATCTATCTGTTGGTCCGGAATCAGAATAATATGTCCGAGTGGGTTGACATATCTATCTGTTGTTCCGGAATCAGGATAATATGTCCGAGTCGGATGACATATCTAACTGTTGGCCTAGAATCAAGATAATATGTCCGAGTGGGGTGACATATCTATCTGTTGGTCTGGAATCAGGATAATGCGTCCGAGTGGGGTGACATATCTATCTATTGGTCCGGAATCAGGATAATGTGTCCGAGTGGGGTGACATATCTATCTGTAGGCCCGGAATCAGGATAATGTGTCCGAGTCGGATGACATATCTATCTGTTGGTCCGGAATCAGGATAATGTGTCCGAGTGGGGTGACATATCTATCTGTTGACCCGGAATGAGGATAATGTGTCCGAGTGGGGTAACATATCTATCTGTTGGCCCGGAATCAGGATAATGTGTCCGAGTGGGGTGACATATCTATCTGCTGGTCCGGAATCAGGATAATGTGTCCGAGTGGGGTGACACATCTATCTGTTGGTCCGGAATCAGGATAAAGTGTCCGAGTGGGGTGACATATCTATCTGTTGGTCCGGAATCAGGATAGTGTGTCCTAGTGGGGTGACACATCTATATGTTGGTCCGGAATCAGGATAATGTTTCCGAGTGGGGTGTCATATCTATCTGTTGGTCCGGAATCAGGATAATGTGTCCGAGTGGGGTGACACATCTATCTGTTGGTCCGGAATCAGGATAATGTGTCCGAGTGGGGTGACACATCTATCTGTTGGTCCGGAATCAGGATAATGTGTCCGAGTAGGGTGACATATCTATCTGTTGGTCCTGAATCAGGATAATGTGTTCGAGTGGGGTGACATATCTATATGTTGGTCCGAATCAGGATAATGTGTCCGAGTTGGGTGACATATCCATATGTTGGTCCGGAATCAGGATAATGTGTCCGAGTGGGGTGACACATCTATCTGTTGGTCCGGAATCAGGATATTGCTTACGAGTGGGGTGACATATCTATCTGTTGGCCCGGAATCAGGATAATGTGTCCGAGTGGGGTGACATATCTATCTGTTGGCCCGGAATCAGGATAATGTGTCCGAGTGGGGTGACATATATATATGTTGCTCCGGAATCAGGATAATATCTCCGAGTGAGGTGACATATCTATCGGTTGGTCCGGAATCAGGATAATGTGTCCGAGTGGGGTGACATATTTATCTGTTGGTCCGAAATCAGGATAATGTGTCCGAGTGGGGTGACATATCTATCTGTTGGTCCGGAATCAGGATAATGTGTCCGAGTGTGGTGACACATCTATCTGTTGCTCCTTAATCAGGATAATGTGTCCGAGTGGGGTGACATATCTATATGTTGGTCCGGAATCAGGATAATGTGTCCGTGTGGGGTGACATATCTATCTGTTGGTCCGGAATCAGGATAATGTGTCCGAGTGGGGTGACATATCTATATGTTGCTCCGGAATCAGGATAATGTCTCCGAGTGAGGTGACATATCTATCGGTTGGTCCGGAATCAGGATAATGTGTCCGAGTGGGGTGACATATTTATCTGTTGGTCCGAAATCAGGATAATGTGTCCGAGTTGGGTGACATATCCATATGTTGGTCCGGAATCAGGATAATGTGTCCGAGTGGGGTGACACATCTATCTGTTGGTCCGGAATCAGGATATTGCTTACGAGTGGGGTGACATATCTATCTGTTGGCCCGGAATCAGGATAATGTGTCCGAGTGGGGTGACATATCTATCTGTTGGCCCGGAATCAGGATAATGTGTCCGAGTGGGGTGACATATATATATGTTGCT
The DNA here is from genome assembly GCA_963383655.1 of Bathymodiolus septemdierum. NCBI lineage: Eukaryota > Metazoa > Mollusca > Bivalvia > Mytilida > Modiolidae > Bathymodiolus > Bathymodiolus septemdierum. Next base: position 2,413,052 of record OY726525.1, on the reverse strand, counting down.
CCGGAATCAGGATAATATCTCCGAGTGAGGTGACATATCTATCGGTTGGTCCGGAATCAGGATAATGTGTCCGAGTGGGGTGACATATTTATCTGTTGGTCCGAAATCAGGATAATGTGTCCGAGTGGGGTGACATATCTATCTGTTGGTCCGGAATCAGGATAATGTGTCCGAGTGTGGTGACACATCTATCTGTTGCTCCTTAATCAGGATAATGTGTCCGAGTGGGGTGACATATCTATATGTTGGTCCGGAATCAGGATAATGTGTCCGTGTGGGGTGACATATCTATCTGTTGGTCCGGAATCAGGATAATGTGTCCGAGTGGGGTGACATATCTATATGTTGCTCCGGAATCAGGATAATGTCTCCGAGTGAGGTGACATATCTATCGGTTGGTCCGGAATCAGGATAATGTGTCCGAGTGGGGTGACATATTTATCTGTTGGTCCGAAATCAGGATAATGTGTCCGAGTGGGGTGACATATCTATCTGTTGGTCCGGAATCAGGATAATGTGTCCGAGTGGGGTGACACATCTATCTGTTGCTCCTTAATCAGGATAATGTGTCCGAGTGGGGTGACATATCTATCTGTTGGTCCGGAATCAGAATAATATGTCCGAGTGGGTTGACATATCTATCTGTTGTTCCGGAATCAGGATAATATGTCCGAGTCGGATGACATATCTAACTGTTGGCCTAGAATCAAGATAATATGTCCGAGTGGGGTGACATATCTATCTGTTGCTCCGGAATCAAGATACTGTGTCGGAGTGGGGTGACATATCTATCTTTTTCTCTGGAATCAGGATAATGTGTCCGAGTGGGGTGACATATCTATCTGTTGCTCCTGAATCAGGATAATGTGTCGGAGTGGGGTGACATATCTATCTGTTGGTCCGGAATCAGGATAATGTGTCCGAGTGGGGTGACATATCTATCTGTTGCTCCGCAATCAGGATAATGTGTCCGAGTGGGGTGACATATCTATCTGTTGGTCCGGAATCAGGATAATGTTTCCGAGTGGTGTGACATATCTATCTGTTGGTCCGGAATAAGGATAATGCGTCCGAGTGGGGTGATATATATATCTGTTGGTCCGGAATCCGGATAATGTGTCCGAGTGGGATGACATATCTATCTGTTGGTCCGGAATCAGGATAATGTGTCCGAGTGGGGTGACATATCTATCTGTTGGTCTGGAATCAGGATAATGCGTCCGAGTGGGGTGACATATCTATCTATTGGTCCGGAATCAGGATAATGTGTCCGAGTGGGGTGACATATCTATCTGTAGGCCCGGAATCAGGATAATGTGTCCGAGTGGGGTGACATATCTATTTGTTGCTCCGGAATCAGGATAATGTGTCCGAGTGGGGTGACATATCTATATGTTGGTCCGGAATCAGGATAATGTATCCGAGTGGGGTGACATATCTATCTGTTGGCCCGGAATCAGGATAATGTGTCCGAGTGGGGTGACATATCTATCTGTTGGCCCGGAATCAGAATAATATGTCCGAGTGGGTTGACATATCTATCTGTTGTTCCGGAATCAGGATAATATGTCCGAGTCGGATGACATATCTAACTGTTGGCCTAGAATCAAGATAATGTGTCCGAGTGGGGTGACATATCTATCTGTTGCTCCTGAATCAGGATAATGTGTCGGAGTGGGGTGACATATCTATCTGTTGGTCCGGAATCAGGATAATGTGTCCGAGTGGGGTGACATATCTATCTATTGCTCCGCAATCAGGATAATGTGTCCGAGTGGGGTGACATATCTATCTGTTGGTCCGGAATCAGGATAATGTTTCCGAGTGGTGTGACATATCTATCTGTTGGTCCGGAATAAGGATAATGCGTCCGAGTGGGGTGACATATATATCTGTTGGTCCGGAATCCGGATAATGTGTCCGAGTGGGATGACATATCTATCTGTTGGTCCGGAATCAGGATAATGTGTCCGAGTGGGGTGACATATCTATCTGTTGGTCTGGAATCAGGATAATGCGTCCGAGTGGGGTGACATATCTATCTATTGGTCCGGAATCAGGATAATGTGTCCGAGTGGGGTGACATATCTATCTGTAGGCCCGGAATCAGGATAATGTGTCCGAGTGGGGTGACATATCTATTTGTTGCTCCGGAATCAGGATAATGTGTCCGAGTGGGGTGACATATCTATATGTTGGTCCGGAATCAGGATAATGTATCCGAGTGGGGTGACATATCTATCTGTTGGCCCGGAATCAGGATAATGTGTCCGAGTGGGGTGACATATCTATCTGTTGGCCCGGAATCAGAATAATATGTCCGAGTGGGTTGACATATCTATCTGTTGTTCCGGAATCAGGATAATATGTCCGAGTCGGATGACATATCTAACTGTTGGCCTAGAATCAAGATAATGTGTCCGAGTGGGGTGACATATCTATCTGTTGCTCCTGAATCAGGATAATGTGTCGGAGTGGGGTGACATATCTATCTGTTGGTCCGGAATCAGGATAATGTGTCCGAGTGGGGTGACATATCTATCTATTGCTCCGCAATCAGGATAATGTGTCCGAGTGGGGTGACATATCTATCTGTTGGTCCGGAATCAGGATAATGTTTCCGAGTGGTGTGACATATCTATCTGTTGGTCCGGAATAAGGATAATGCGTCCGAGTGGGGTGACATATATATCTGTTGGTCCGGAATCCGGATAATGTGTCCGAGTGGGATGACATATCTATCTGTTGGTCCGGAATCAGGATAATGTGTCCGAGTGGGGTGACATATCTATCTGTTGGTCTGGAATCAGGATAATGCGTCCGAGTGGGGTGACATATCTATCTATTGGTCCGGAATCAGGATAATGTGTCCGAGTGGGGTGACATATCTATCTGTAGGCCCGGAATCAGGATAATGTGTCCGAGTCGGATGACATATCTATCTGTTGACCCGGATTGAGGATAATGTGTCCGAGTGGGGTAACATATCTATCTGTTGGTCCGGAATCAGGATAATGTGTCCGAGTGGGGTGACATATCTATCTGTTGACCCGGAATGAGGATAATGTGTCCGAGTGGGGTAACATATCTATCTGTTGGCCCGGAATCAGGATAATGTGTCCGAGTGGGGTGACATATCTATCTGCTGGTCCGGAATCAGGATAATGTGTCCGAGTGGGGTGACACATCTATCTGTTGGTCCGGAATCAGGATAAAGTGTCCGAGTGGGGTGACATATCTATCTGTTGGTCCGGAATCAGGATAGTGTGTCCTAGTGGGGTGACACATCTATATGTTGGTCCGGAATCAGGATAATGTTTCCGAGTGGGGTGTCATATCTATCTGTTGGTCCGGAATCAGGATAATGTGTCCGAGTGGGGTGACACATCTATCTGTTGGTCCGGAATCAGGATAATGTGTCCGAGTGGGGTGACATATCTATCTGTTGGTCCGGAATCAGGATAATGTGTCCGAGTGGGGTGACACATCTATCTGTTGCTCCTTAATCAGGATAATGTGTCCGAGTGGGGTGACATATCTATATGTTGGTCCGGAATCAGGATAATGTGTCCGATTGGGGTGACATATCTATCTGTTGGTCCGGAATCAGGATAATGTGTCCGAGTGGGGTGACATATCTATATGTTGCTCCGGAATCAGGATAATGTGTCCGAGTGGGGTGACATATCTATCTGTTGGTCCGGAATCAGGATAATGTGTCCGAGTGAGGTGACATATCTATCGGTTGGTCCGGAATCAGGATAATGTGTCCGAGTGGGGTGACATATCGATCTGTTGGACCGAAATCAGGATAATGTGTCCGAGTGGGGTGACATATCTATATGTTGGTCCGGAATCAGGATAATGTGTCCGAGTGGGGTGACATATCTATCTGTTGGTCCGGAATCAGGATAATGTTTACGAGTGGGGTGACATATTTATCTGTTGATCCGGAATCAGGATAATGTGTCCGAGTGGGGTGACATATCTATCTGTTGGCCCGGAATCAGGATAAAGTGTCCGAGTGGGGTGACATATCTATATGTTGGTCCGGAATCAGGATAATGTCTCCGAGTGAGGTGACATATCTATCTGTTGGTCCGGAATCAGAATAATATGTCCGAGTGGGTTGACATATCTATCTGTTGTTCCGGAATCAGGATAATATGTCCGAGTCGGATGACATATCTAACTGTTGGCCTAGAATCAAGATAATATGTCCGAGTGGGGTGACATATCTATCTGTTGCTCCGGAATCAAGATACTGTGTCGGAGTGGGGTGACATATCTATCTTTTGCTCTGGAATCAGGATAATGTGTCCGAGTGGGGTGACATATCTATCTGTTGCTCCTGAATCAGGATAATGTGTCGGAGTGGGGTGACATATCTTTCTGTTGGTCCGGAATCAGGATAATGTGTCCGAGTGGGGTGACATATCTATCTGTTGCTCCGCAATCAGGATAATGTGTCCGAGTGGGGTGACATATCTATCTGTTGGTCCGGAATCAGGATAATGTTTCCGAGTGGTGTGACATATCTATCTGTTGGTCCGGAATAAGGATAATGCGTCCGAGTGGGGTGACATATCTATCTGTTGGTCCGGAATCCGGATAATGTGTCCGAGTGGGATGACATATCTATCTGTTGGTCCGGAATCAGGATAATGTGTCCGAGTGGGGTGACATATCTATCTGTTGATCTGGAATCTGGAAATTTATGGTCCCAAAGTATTTCTGTTAACTAAAATCAAACCTGAGTATTCCGACATCATGTACAATCCAACACATTTCCCTGGTCCCTTGGTGTGTCGGATCAGAAGGGTTCCACTGTATATCTTCTATGTCTTTTAAATACCGAGTCAGACGTTGCATGGTATTACTAGAGTTATTGTATTTTAATGCATGCAGTACAGTTACAAAATTTATCTGTAATATTGAAATATTGAAAATATGAAACATTTGAAATTCAATTCACAACAGACTTTTTTAGAAGGTTCTTTTAAAAAAGAACATTTATATAAGAAATAATACATACAGTTGTTTTACGAGTGTTCAAATAATAAACAAATATGCATTTTCCAGAGGTACTGCGAATGTCAAGTATTGTAACAATATGTTTGCATACATAGGAACCATAGCTGCCAGTTCACTCTCTTTTTCATTTTGTTCAATTTGACTTTTGAAAATATTGAAAAATATGTTGAGTTCATTCAAAATTATGCCGAGCCTTTACACGTTCATTTCTGTCTTTTAGGTCACTTTGGTAGAGATAAAATGGAATCTATTATCAGGGAAAGATACTATTGGGCTATTGTGACTCTTAAAACCATACAAGTTTGTAATGAAAGTTATTTCTTCTTGTGCCTTAATTTACGTCAGTATGATACTTTTGTTGCATTAGCTATTGCATTTACCTTGGGTCGGAACAAATTGCCTACACCCGGACCATTCAGCCTATGCTATTCATTCCGACCGGCCCTTTTAACCTAGTCTATGTATTCCGGCCGGTCCATCTGGCGGGTCGGAACAAATTTCCTGATACACCGGAATCAGGATAATGTGTCCGAGTGGGGTGACATATCTATCTGTTGGCCTGGAATCAAGATAATGTGTCCGAGTGGGGTGACATATCTATCTGTTGCTCCGTAATCAGGATAATGTGTCCGAGTGGGGTGACATATCTATCTGTTGGTCCTGAATCAGGATAATGTGTCCGAGTGGGGTGACATATCTATCTGTTGGTCTGGAATCTGGAAATTTATGGTCCCAAAGTATTTCTGTTAACTAAAATCAAACCTGAGTATTCCGACATCATGTACAATCCAACACATTTCACTGGTCCCTTGGTGTGTCGGATCAGACGGGTTCCACTGTATATCCTCTATGTCTTTTAAATACCGAGTCAGACGTTGCATGGTATTACTAGAGTTATTGTATTTTAATGCATGCAGTACAGTTACAAAATTTATCTGTAATATTGAAATATTGAAAATATGAAACATTTGAAATTCAATTCACAACAGACTTTTTTAGAAGGTTCTTTTAAAAAAGAACATTTATATAAGAAATAATACATACAGTTGTTTTACGAGTGTTCAAATAATAAACAAATATGCATTTTCCAGAGGTACTGCGAATGTCAAGTATTGTAACAATATGTTTGCATACATAGGAACCATAGCTGCCAGTTCACTCTCTTTTTCATTTTGTTCAATTTGACTTTTGAAAATATTGAAAAATATGTTGAGTTCATTCAAAATTATGCCGAGCCTTTACACGTTCATTTCTGTCTTTTAGGTCACTTTGGTAGAGATAAAATGGAATCTATTATCAGGGAAAGATACTATTGGGCTATTGTGACTCTTAAAACCATACAAGTTTGTAATGAAAGTTATTTCTTCTTGTGCCTTAATTTACGTCAGTATGATACTTTTGTTGCATTAGCTATTGCATTTAACTTGGGTTGGAACAAATTGCCTACACCCGGACCATTCAGCCTAGGCTATTCATTCCGACCGGCCCTTTTAACCTAGTCTATGTATTCCGGCCGTTCCATCTGGCGGGTTGGAACAAATTTCCTGATACACCGGAATCAGGATAATGTGTCCGAGTGGGGTGACATATCTATCTGTTGGCCTGTAATCAAGATAATGTGTCCGAGTGGGGTGACATATCTATCTGTTGCTCCGTAATCAGGATAATGTGTCCGAGTGGGGTGACATATCTATCTGTTGGTCCGGAATCAGGATAATGTGTCCAAGTGGGGTGACATATCTAACTGTTGGCCTGGAATCAAGATAATATGTCCGAGTGGGGTGACATATCTATCTGTTGCTCCGGAATCAAGATACTGTGTCGGAGTGGGGTGAAATATCTATCTGTTGCTCTGGAATCAGGATAATGTGTCCGAGTGGGGTGACATATCTATCTGTTGCTCCTGAATCAGGATAATGTGTCGGAGTGGGTTGACATATCTATCTGTTGGTCCGGAATCAGGATAATGTGTCCGAGTGGGGTGACATATCTATCTGTTGCTCCGGAATCAGGATAATGCGTCCGAGTGGGGTGACATATCTATTTGTTGGTCCGGAATCAGGATAATGTTTCCGAGTGGTGTGACATATCTATCTGTTGGTCCGGAATAAGAATAATGCGTCCGAGTGGGGTGACATATATATCTGTTGGTCCGAATCAGGATAATGTGTCCGAGTGGAATGACATATCTATCTGTTGGTCCGGAATCAGGATAATGTGTCCGAGTGGGGTGACATATCTATCTGTTGGTCTGGAATCAGGATAATGCGTCCGAGTGGGGTGACATATCTATCTGTTGGTCCGGAATCAGGATAATGTGTCCGAGTGGGGTGACATATCTATCTGTAGGCCCGGAATCAGGATAATGTGTACGAGTGGGGTGACATATCTATCTGTTGCTCCGGAATCAGGATAATGTGTCCAAGTGGGGTGACACATCTATCTGTTGGTCCGGAATCAGGATAATGTGTCCGATTGGGGTGACATATCTATCTGTTGCTCCGGAATCAGGATAATGTGTCCGAGTGGGGTGACATATCTATCTGTTGGCCCGTAATGAGTATAATGTGTCCTAGTGGGGTGACATATCTATCTGTTGGTCCGGAATCAGGATAATGTGTCCGAGTGGGGTGACATAGCTATATGTTGCTCCGGAATCTGGATAATGTGTCCGAGTGGGGTGACATATCTATCTGTTGGTCCGGAATCAGGATAATGTTTCCGAGTGGTGTGACATATCTATCTGTTGGTCCGGAATCAGGATAATGCGTCCGAGTGAGGTGACATATATATCTGTTGGTCCGGAATCAGGATAATGTGTCCGAGTGGGATGACATATCTATCTGTTGGTCCGGAATCAGGATAATGTGTCCGAGTGGGGTGACATATCTATCTGTTGGTCTGGAATCAGGATAATGCGTCCGAGTGGGGTGACATATCTATCTGTTGGTGCGGAATCAGGATAATGTGTCCGAGTGGGGTGACATATCTATCTGTTGCTACGGAATCAGGATAATGTGTCCGAGTGGGGTGACATATCTATCTGTTGCTCCGGAATCAGGATAATGTGTCCGAGTGGGGTGACATATCTATCTGTTGGCCCGGAATGAGGATAATGTGTCCTAGTGGGGTGACATATCTATCTGTAGGCCCGGAATCAGGATAATGTGTCCGAGTGGGGTGACATATCTATCTGTTGGCCCGGAATCAGGATAATATATCCGAGTGGGGTGACATATCTCTCTGTTGGTTCGGATTCAGGATAATGTGTCCGAGTGGGGTGACATATCTATCTGTTGGCCCGGAATGAGGATAATGTGTCCGAGTGAGGTGACATATCTATCTGTTGGCCCGGAATCAGGATAATGTGTCCGAGTGGGCTGACTTATCTATCTGTTGGTCCGGAATCAGGATAATGTGTCCGAGTGGGGTGACATATCTATCTGTTGGTCCGGAATCAGGATAATGTGTCCGGGTGGGGTGACATATCTATCTGTTGGTCCGAAATTAGGATAATGTGTCCGAGTGGGGTGACATATCTATCTGTTGGTCCGGAATCAGGATAATGCTTACGAGTGGGGTGACATATCTATCTGTTGGTCCGGAATCAGGATAATGTGTCCGAGTGGGGTGACGTATCTATCTGTTGGCCCGGAATCAGAATAATATGTCCGAGTGGGGTGACATATCTATCTGTTGTTCCGGAATCAGGATAATATGTCCGAGTCGGATGACATATCTAACTGTTGGCCTGGAATCAAGATAATATGTCCGAGTGGGGTGACATATCTATCTGTTGCTCCGGAATCAAGATACTGTGTCGGAGTGGGGTGACATATCTATCTTTTGCTCTGGAATCAGGATAATGTGTCCGAGTGGGGTGACATATCTATCTGTTGGTCCGGAATCAGGATAATGCGTCCGAGTGGGGTGACATATCTATCTGTTGGTCCGGAATCAGGATAATGTGTCCGAGTGGGGTGACATATCTATCTGTTGATCTGGAATCTGGAAATTTATGGTCCCAAAGTATTTCTGTTAACTAAAATCAAACCTGAGTATTCCGACATCATGTACAATCCAACACATTTCCCTGGTCCCTTGGTGTGTCGGATCAGAAGGGTTCCACTGTATATCTTCTATGTCTTTTAAATACCGAGTCAGACGTTGCATGGTATTACTAGAGTTATTGTATTTTAATGCATGCAGTACAGTTACAAAATTTATCTGTAATATTGAAATATTGAAAATATGAAACATTTGAAATTCAATTCACAACAGACTTTTTTAGAAGGTTCTTTTAAAAAAGAACATTTATATAAGAAATAATACATACAGTTGTTTTACGAGTGTTCAAATAATAAACAAATATGCATTTTCCAGAGGTACTGCGAATGTCAAGTATTGTAACAATATGTTTGCATACATAGGAACCATAGCTGCCAGTTCACTCTCTTTTTCACTTTGTTCAATTTGACTTTTGAAAATATTGAAAAATATGTTGAGTTCATTCAAAATTATGCCGAGCCTTTACACGTTCATTTCTGTCTTTTAGGTCACTTTGGTAGAGATAAAATGGAATCTATTATCAGGGAAAGATACTATTGGGCTATTGTGACTCTTAAAACCATACAAGTTTGTAATGAAAGTTATTTCTTCTTGTGCCTTAATTTACGTCAGTATGATACTTTTGTTGCATTAGCTATTGCATTTACCTTGGGTCGGAACAAATTGCCTACACCCGGACCATTCAGCCTAGGCTATTCATTCCGACCGGCCCTTTTAACCTAGTCTATGTATTCCGGCCGGTCCATCTGGCGGGTCGGAACAAATTTCCTGATACACCGGAATCAGGATAATGTGTCCGAGTGGGGTGACATATCTATCTGTTGGCCTGGAATCAAGATAATGTGTCCGAGTGGGGTGACATATCTATCTGTTGCTCCGTAATCAGGATAATGTGTCCGAGTGGGGTGACATATCTATCTGTTGGTCCTGAATCAGGATAATGTGTCCGAGTGGGGTGACATATCTATCTGTTGGTCTGGAATCTGGAAATTTATGGTCCCAAAGTATTTCTGTTAACTAAAATCAAACCTGAGTATTCCGACATCATGTACAATCCAACACATTTCACTGGTCCCTTGGTGTGTCGGATCAGAAGGGTTCCACTGTATATCTTCTATGTCTTTTAAATACCGAGTCAGACGTTGCATGGTATTACTAGAGTTATTGTATTTTAATGCATGCAGTACAGTTACAAAATTTATCTGTAATATTGAAATATTGAAAATATGAAACATTTGAAATTCAATTCACAACAGACTTTTTTAGAAGGTTCTTTTAAAAAAGAACATTTATATAAGAAATAATACATACAGTTGTTTTACGAGTGTTCAAATAATAAACAAATATGCATTTTCCAGAGGTACTGCGAATGTCAAGTATTGTAACAATATGTTTGCATACATAGGAACCATAGCTGCCAGTTCACTCTCTTTTTCATTTTGTTCAATTTGACTTTTGAAAATATTGAAAAATATGTTGAGTTCATTCAAAATTATGCCGAGCCTTTACACGTTCATTTCTGTCTTTTAGGTCACTTTGGTAGAGATAAAATGGAATCTATTATCAGGGAAAGATACTATTGGGCTATTGTGACTCTTAAAACCATACAAGTTTGTAATGAAAGTTATTTCTTCTTGTGCCTTAATTTACGTCAGTATGATACTTTTGTTGCATTAGCTATTGCATTTACCTTGGGTCGGAACAAATTGCCTACACCCGGACCATTCAGCCTAGGCTATTCATTCCAACCGGCCCTTTTAACCTAGTCTATGTATTCCGGCCGGTCCATCTGGCGGGTCGGAACAAATTTCCTGATACACCGGAATCAGGATAATGTGTCCGAGTGGGGTGACATATCTATCTGTTGGCCTGGAATCAAGATAATGTGTCCGAGTGGGGTGACATATCTATCTGTTGCTCCGTAATCAGGATAATGTGTCCCAGTGGGGTGACATATCTATCTGTTGGTCCTGAATCAGGATAATGTGTCCGAGTGGGGTGACATATCTATCTGTTGGCCCGGAATCAGGATAATGTGTCCGAGTGGGGTGACATATCTATCTGTTGCTCCGGAATCAGGATAATGTCTCCGAGTGAGGTGACATATCTATCGGTTGATCCGGAATCAGGATAATGTGTCCGAGTGGGGTGACATCCGTGGGGTGACACATCTATCTGTTGCTCCTTAATCAGGATAATGTGTCCGAGTGGGGTGACATATCTATATGTTGATCCGGAATCCGGATAATGTGTCCGAGTGGGGTGACATATCTATCTGTTGGTCCGGAATCAGGATAATGTGTCCGAGTGGGGTGACATATCTATCTGTTGGTCCGGAATCAGGATAATGTTTACGAGTGGGGTGACATATCTATCTGTTGACCCGGAATCAGGATAATGTGTCCGAGTGGGGTGACATATCTATCTGTTGGCCCGGAATCAGGATAATGTGTCCGAGTGGGGTGACATATCTATATGTTGCTCCGGAATCAGGATAATGTCTCCGAGTGAGGTGACATATCTATCTGTTGGTCCGGAATCAGGATAATGTGTCCGAGTGGGGTGACATATCTATCTGTTGGTCCGAATCAGGATAATGTGTCCGAGTGGGGTGACATATCTATCTGTTGGTCCGGAATCAGGATAATGTGTCCGAGTGGGGTGACATATCTATCTGTTGGTCCGGAATCAGGATAATGTGTCCGAGTGGGGTGACACATCTATCTGTTGCTCCTTAATCAGGATAATGTGTCCGAGTGGGGTGACATATCTATATGTTGGTCCGGAATCAGGATAATGTGTCCGAATGGGGTGACATATCTATCTGTTGGTCCGGAATCAGGATAATGTGTCCGAGTGGGGTGACACATCTATCTGTTGCTCCTTAATCAGGATAATGTGTCCGAGTGGGGTGACATATCTATATGTTGGTCCGGAATCAGGATAATGTGTCCGAGTGGGGTGACATATCTATATGTTAGTCCGGAATCAGGATAATGTGTCCGAGTGGGGTGACATATCTATCTGTTGGTCCGGAATCAGGATAATGTGTCCGAGTGGGGTGACATATCTATCTGTTGGTCTGGAATCAGGATAATGCGTCCGAGTGGGGTGACATATCTATCTGTTGGTGCGGAATCAGGATAATGTGTTCGAGTGGGGTGACATATCTATCTGTAGGCCCCGAATCAGGATAATGTGTCCGAGTGGGGTGACATATCTATCTGTTGCTCCGGAATCAGGATAATGTGTCCATGTGGGGTGACATATCTATCTGTTGGTCCGGAATCAGGATAATGTGTCCGAGTGGGGTGACATATCTATCTGTTGCTCCGGAATCAGGATAATGTGTCCGAGTGGGGTGACATATCTATCTGTTGGCACGGAATGAGGATAATGTGTCCTAGTGGGGTGACATATCTATCTGTAGGCCCGGAATGAGGATAATGTGTCCGAGTGGGGTGACATATCTATCTGTTGGCCCGGAATCAGGATAATATGTCCGAGTGGGGTGACATATCTATCTGTTGGTTCGGATTCAGGATAATGTGTCCGAGTGGGGTGACATATCTATCTGTTGGCACGGAATGAGGATAATGTGTCCGAGTGAGGTGACATATCTATCTGTTGGCCCGGAATCAGGATAATGTGTCCGAGTGGGCTGACATATCTATCTGTTGCTCCGAAATCAGGATAATGTGTCCGAGTGGGGTGACATATCTATCTGTTGGTCCGGAATCAGGATAATGTGTCCGAGTGGGGTGACATATATATCTGTTGGTCCGGAATCAGGATAATGTGTCCGAGTTTGGTGACATATCTATCTGTTGGTCAGGAATCAGGATAATGTGTCCGAGTGGCGTGACATATATATCTGTTGGTCCGGAATCAGGATAATGTCTCCGAGTGGGGGTGACATATCTATCTATTGGTCCGAAATCAGGATAATTTGTCCGAGTGGGGTGACATATCCATCTGTTGGTCCGGAATCAGGATAATGCGTCCGAGTGGGGTGACATATCTATCTGTTGGTCCGGAATCAGGATAATATGTCCGAGTGGGGTGACATATCTATCTGTTGTTCCGGAATCAGGATAATGTGTCCGAGTGGGGTGACATATATATCTGTTGGTGCAGAATCAGGATAATGTTTCCGAGTGGGGTGACATATCTATATGTTGGTCCGGAATCAGGATAATGTGTCCGAGTGGGGTGACATATCTATATGTTAGTCCGGAATCAGGATAATGTGTCCGAGTGGGGTGACATATCTATCTGTTGGTCCGGAATCAGGATAATGTGTCCGAGTGGGGTGACATATCTATCTGTTGGTCTGGAATCAGGATAATGCGTCCGAGTAGGGTGACATATCTATCTGTTGGTGCGGAATCAGGATAATGTGTCCGAGTGGGGTGACATATCTATCTGTTGCTCCGGAATCAGGATAATGTGTCTATGTGGGGTGACATATCTATCTGTTGGTCCGGAATCAGGATAATGTGTCCGAGTGGGGTGACATATCTATCTGTTGCTCCGGAATCAGGATAATATGTCCGAGTGGGGTGACATATCTATCTGTTGGCACGGAATGAGGATAATGTGTCCTAGTGGGGTGACATATCTATCTGTAGGCCCGGAATCAGGATAATGTGTCCGAGTGGGGTGACATATCTATCTGTTGGCCCGGAATCAGGATAATATGTCCGAGTGGGGTGACATATCTATCTGTTGGTTCGGATTCAGGATAATGTGTCCGAGTGGGGTGACATATCTATCTGTTGGCCCGGAATGAGGATAATGTGTCCGAGTGAGGTTACATATCTATCTGTTGGCCCGGAATCAGGATAATGTGTCCGAGTGGGCTGACATATCTATCTGTTGCTCCGGAATCAGGATAATGTGTCCGAGTGGGGTGACATATCTATCTGTTGGTCCGGAATTAGGATAATGTGTCCGAGTGGGGTGACATATATATCTGTTGGTCCGGAATCAGGATAATGTGTCCGAGTTTGGTGACATATCTATCTGTTGGTCAGGAATCAGGATAATGTGTCCGAGTGGCGTGACATATATATCTGTTGGTCCGGAATCAGGATAATGTCTCCGAGTGGGGGTGACATATCTATCTATTGGTCCGGAATCAGGATAATTTGTCCGAGTGGGGTGACCTATCTATCTGTTGGTCCGGAATCAGGATAATGCGTCCGAGTGGGGTGACATATCTATCTGTTGGTCCGGAATCAGGATAATATGTCCGAGTGGGGTGACATATCTATCTGTTGTTCCGGAATCAGGATAATGTGTCCGAGTGGGGTGACATATATATCTGTTGGTGCAGAATCAGGATAATGTGTCCGAGTGGGGTGACATATCTATCTGCTGGTCCGGAATGAGGATAATGTGTCCGAGTGAGGTGACATATCTATCGGTTGGCCCGGAATTAGGATAATGTGTCCGAGTGGGGTGACATATCTATCTGTTGGCCCGGAATCAGGATAATGTGTCCGAGTGGGGTGACATATCTATCTGTTGCTCCGGAATCAGGATAATGTCTCCGAGTGAGGTGACATATCTATCGGTTGATCCGGAATCAGGATAATGTGTCCGAGTGGGGTGACATCCGTGGGGTGACACATCTATCTGTTGCTCCTTAATCAGGATAATGTGTCCGAGTGGGGTGACATATCTATATGTTGATCCGGAATCCGGATAATGTGTCCGAGTGGGGTGACATATCTATCTGTTGGTCCGGAATCAGGATAATGTGTCCGAGTGGGGTGACATATCTATCTGTTGGTCCGGAATCAGGATAATGTTTACGAGTGGGGTGACATATCTATCTGTTGACCCGGAATCAGGATAATGTGTCCGAGTGGGGTGACATATCTATCTGTTGGCCCGGAATCAGGATAATGTGTCCGAGTGGGGTGACATATCTATATGTTGCTCCGGAATCAGGATAATGTCTCCGAGTGAGGTGACATATCTATCTGTTGGTCCGGAATCAGGATAATGTGTCCGAGTGGGGTGACATATCTATCTGTTGGTCCGAATCAGGATAATGTGTCCGAGTGGGGTGACATATCTATCTGTTGGTCCGGAATCAGGATAATGTGTCCGAGTGGGGTGACATATCTATCTGTTGGTCCGGAATCAGGATAATGTGTCCGAGTGGGGTGACACATCTATCTGTTGCTCCTTAATCAGGATAATGTGTCCGAGTGGGGTGACATATCTATATGTTGGTCCGGAATCAGGATAATGTGTCCGAATGGGGTGACATATCTATCTGTTGGTCCGGAATCAGGATAATGTGTCCGAGTGGGGTGACACATCTATCTGTTGCTCCTTAATCAGGATAATGTGTCCGAGTGGGGTGACATATCTATATGTTGGTCCGGAATCAGGATAATGTGTCCGAGTGGGGTGACATATCTATATGTTAGTCCGGAATCAGGATAATGTGTCCGAGTGGGGTGACATATCTATCTGTTGGTCCGGAATCAGGATAATGTGTCCGAGTGGGGTGACATATCTATCTGTTGGTCTGGAATCAGGATAATGCGTCCGAGTGGGGTGACATATCTATCTGTTGGTGCGGAATCAGGATAATGTGTCCGAGTGGGGTGACATATCTATCTGTAGGCCCCGAATCAGGATAATGTGTCCGAGTGGGGTGACATATCTATCTGTTGCTCCGGAATCAGGATAATGTGTCCATGTGGGGTGACATATCTATCTGTTGGTCCGGAATCAGGATAATGTGTCCGAGTGGGGTGACATATCTATCTGTTGCTCCGGAATCAGGATAATGTGTCCGAGTGGGGTGACATATCTATCTGTTGGCACGGAATGAGGATAATGTGTCCTAGTGGGGTGACATATCTATCTGTTGGCCCGGAATCAGGATAATATGTCCGAGTGGGGTGACATATCTATCTGTTGGTTCGGATTCAGGATAATGTGTCCGAGTGGGGTGACATATCTATCTGTTGGCACGGAATGAGGATAATGTGTCCGAGTGAGGTGACATATCTATCTGTTGGCCCGGAATCAGGATAATGTGTCCGAGTGGGCTGACATATCTATCTGTTGCTCCGGAATCAGGATAATGTGTCCGAGTGGGGTGACATATCTATCTGTTGGTCCGGAATCAGGATAATGTGTCCGAGTGGGGTGACATATATATCTGTTGGTCCGGAATCAGGATAATGTGTCCGAGTTTGGTGACATATCTATCTGTTGGTCAGGAATCAGGATAATGTGTCCGAGTGGCGTGACATATATATCTGTTGGTCCGGAATCAGGATAATGTCTCCGAGTGGGGGTGACATATCTATCTATTGGTCCGAAATCAGGATAATTTGTCCGAGTGGGGTGACATATCCATCTGTTGGTCCGGAATCAGGATAATGCGTCCGAGTGGGGTGACATATCTATCTGTTGGTCCGGAATCAGGATAATATGTCCGAGTGGGGTGACATATCTATCTGTTGTTCCGGAATCAGGATAATGTGTCCGAGTGGGGTGACATATATATCTGTTGGTGCAGAATCAGGATAATGTTTCCGAGTGGGGTGACATATCTATATGTTGGTCCGGAATCAGGATAATGTGTCCGAGTGGGGTGACATATCTATATGTTAGTCCGGAATCAGGATAATGTGTCCGAGTGGGGTGACATATCTATCTGTTGGTCCGGAATCAGGATAATGTGTCCGAGTGGGGTGACATATCTATCTGTTGGTCTGGAATCAGGATAATGCGTCCGAGTAGGGTGACATATCTATCTGTTGGTGCGGAATCAGGATAATGTGTCCGAGTGGGGTGACATATCTATCTGTTGCTCCGGAATCAGGATAATGTGTCTATGTGGGGTGACATATCTATCTGTTGGTCCGGAATCAGGATAATGTGTCCGAGTGGGGTGACATATCTATCTGTTGCTCCGGAATCAGGATAATGTGTCCGAGTGGGGTGACATATCTATCTGTTGGCACGGAATGAGGATAATGTGTCCTAGTGGGGTGACATATCTATCTGTAGGCCCGGAATCAGGATAATGTGTCCGAGTGGGGTGACATATCTATCTGTTGGCCCGGAATCAGGATAATATGTCCGAGTGGGGTGACATATCTATCTGTTGGTTCGGATTCAGGATAATGTGTCCGAGTGGGGTGACATATCTATCTGTTGGCCCGGAATGAGGATAATGTGTCCGAGTGAGGTTACATATCTATCTGTTGGCCCGGAATCAGGATAATGTGTCCGAGTGGGCTGACATATCTATCTGTTGCTCCGGAATCAGGATAATGTGTCCGAGTGGGGTGATATATCTATCTGTTGGTCCGGAATCAGGATAATGTGTCCGAGTGGGGTGACATATATATCTGTTGGTCCGGAATCAGGATAATGTGTCCGAGTTTGGTGACATATCTATCTGTTGGTCAGGAATCAGGATAATGTGTCCGAGTGGCGTGACATATATATCTGTTGGTCCGGAATCAGGATAATGTCTCCGAGTGGGGGTGACATATCTATCTATTGGTCCGGAATCAGGATAATTTGTCCGAGTGGGGTGACATATCTATCTGTTGGTCCGGAATCAGGATAATGCGTCCGAGTGGGGTGACATATCTATCTGTTGGTCCGGAATCAGGATAATATGTCCGAGTGGGGTGACATATCTATCTGTTGTTCCGGAATCAGGATAATGTGTCCGAGTGGGGTGACATATATATCTGTTGGTGCAGAATCAGGATAATGTGTCCGAGTGGGGTGACATATCTATCTGCTGGTCCGGAATGAGGATAATGTGTCCGAGTGAGGTGACATATCTATCGGTTGGCCCGGAATTAGGATAATGTGTCCGAGTGGGGTGACATATCTATCTGTTGGTCCGGAATCAGGATAATATGTCCGAGTGGGGTGACATATCTATCTGTTGGTTCGGAATCAGGATAATGTGTCCGAGTGGGGTGACATATCTATCTGTTGGTCCGGAATCAGGATAATGTGTCCGAGTGGGGTGACACATCTATTTGTTGGTCCAGAATCAGGATAATGTGTCCAAGTGGGGTGACATATCTATCTGTTGCTCCGGAATCAGGATAATGTGTTCGAGTGGGGTGACATATCTATCTGCTGGCCCGAAATCAGGATAATGTGTCCGAGTGAGGTGACATATCTATCTGTTGGTCTGGAATCAGGATAATGTGTCCGAGTGGGGTGATATATCTATCTGTTGGCTCGGAATCAGGATGATGTGTCCGAGTGGGATGACATATCTATCTGTTGCTCCGGAATCAGGATAATGTGTTCGAGTGGGGTGACATATCTATCTGCTGGCCCGGAATCAGGATGATGTGTCCGAGTGAGGTGACATATCTATCTGTTGGTCTGGAATCAGGATAATGTGTCCGAGTGGGGTGACATATCTATCTGTTGGTCCGGAATCAGGATAATATGTCCGAGTAGGGTGACATATCTATCTGTTGGTCCGGAATCAGGATAATGTGTCCGAGTGGTGTGACATATCTATCTTTTGGTCCGGAATCAGGATAATGTGTCCGAGTGGGGTGACATATCTATCGGTTGCTCCAGAATCAGGATAATGTGTCCGAGTGGGGTGACATATCTATCTGTTGGCTCGGAATCAGGATGATGTGTCCGAGTGGGATGACATATCTATCTGTTGGCCCGGAATCAGGATAATGTGTCCGAGTGGGGTGACACATCTATCTGTTGGTCCGGAATCAGGATAATGTGTCCGAGTGGGGTGACATATTTATCTGTTGCTCCGGAATCAGGATAATGTGTCTGAGTGGGGTGATATATCTATCTGTTTCTCCGGAATCAGTATAATGTGTCCGAGTGGGGTGACATATCTATCTGTTGCTCCGGAATCAGGATAATGTGTCCGAGTGGCGTGACATATCTATCTGTTGGTCCGGAATCAGGATGATGCGTCCGAGTGGGGTGACATATCTATCTGTTGGCCCGGAATCAGGATAATGTGTCCGAGTGGGGTGACATATCTATCTGTTGGTCTGGAATCAGGATAATGTGTCCGAGTGGGGTGACATATCTATCTGTTGGTCCGGAATCAGGATAATATGTCCGAGTGGGGTGACATATCTATCTGTTGCTCCGGAATCAGGATAATGTGTTCGAGTGGGGTAACATATCTATCTGTTGGTCCGGAATCAGGATAATGTGTCCGAGTGGGGTGACATATCTATCTGTAGGCCCGGAATCAGGATAATGTGTCCGAGTGGGGTGACATATCTATCTGTTGGCCCGGAATCAGGATAATATGTCCGAGTGGGGTGACATATCTATCTGTTGGTTCGGATTCAGGATAATGTGTCCGAGTGGGGTGACATATCTATCTGTTGGCCCGGAATGAGGATAATGTGTCCGAGTGAGGTGACATATCTCTCTGTTGGCCCGGAATCAGGATAATGTGTCCGAGTGGGCTGACATATCTATCTGTTGCTCCGGAATCAGGATAATGTGTCCGAGTGGGGTGACATAACTATCTGTTGGTCCGGAATCAGGATAATGTGTCCGAGTGGGGTGACATATATATCTGTTGGTCCGGAATCAGGATAATGTGTCCGAGTTTGGTGACATATCTATCTGTTGGTCAGGAATCAGGATAATGTGTCCGAGTGGCGTGACATATATATCTGTTGGTCCGGAATCAGGATAATGTCTCCGAGTGGGGGTGACATATCTATCTATTGGTCCGGAATCAGGATAATTTGTCCGAGTGGGGTGACATATCCATCTGTTGGTCCGGAATCAGGATAATGCGTCCGAGTGGGGTGACATATCTATCTGCTGGTCCGGAATCAGGATAATATGTCCGAGTGGGTTGACATATCTATCTGTTGTTCCGGAATCAGGATAATGTGTCCGAGTGGGGTGACATATATATCTGTTGGTGCAGAATCAGGATAATGTGTCCGAGTGGGGTGACATATCTATCTGCTGGTCCGGAATGAGGATAATGTGTCCGAGTGAGGTGACATATCTATCGGTTGGCCCGGAATTAGGATAATGTGTCCGAGTGGGGTGACATATCTATCGGTTGGTCCGGAATCAGGATAATATGTCCGAGTGGGGTGACATATCTATCTGTTGGTTCGGAATCAGGATAATGTGTCCGAGTGGGGTGACATATCTATCTGTTGGTCCGGAATCAGGATAATGTGTCCGAGTGGGGTGACATATCTATTTGTTGGTCCAGAATCAAGATAATGTGTCCAAGTGGGGTGACATATCTATCTGTTGCTCCGGAATCAGGATAATGTGTTCGAGTGGGGTGACATATCTATCTGCTGGCCCGGAATCAGGATAATGTGTCCGAGTGAGGTGACATATCTATCTGTTGGTCTGGAATCAGGATAATGTGTCCGAGTGGTGTGATATATCTATCTGTTGGCTCGGAATCAGGATGATGTGTCCGAGTGGGATGACATATCTATCTGTTGCTCCGTAATCAGGATAATGTGTCCCAGTGGGGTGACATATCTATCTGTTGGTCCTGAATCAGGATAATGTGTCCGAGTGGGGTGACATATCTATCTGTTGGCCCGGAATCAGGATAATGTGTCCGAGTGGGGTGACATATCTATATGTTGCTCCGGAATCAGGATAATGTCTCCGAGTGCGGTGACATATCTATCGGTTGGTCCGGAATCAGTATAATGTGTCCGAGTGGGGTGACATATTTATCTGTTGGTCCGAAATCAGGATAATGTGTCCGAGTGGGGTGACATATCTATCTGTTGGTCCGGAATCAGGATAATGTGTCCGAGTGGGGTGACACATCTATCTGTTGCTCCTTAATCAGGAAAATGTGTCCTAGTGGGGTGACATATCTATATGTTGGTCCGGAATCGGGATAATGTGTCCGAGTGGGGTGACATATCTATCTGTTGGTCCGGAATCAGGATAATGTGTCCGAGTGGGGTGACATATCTATCTGTTGGTCCGGAATCAGGATAATGTTTACGAGTGGGGTGACATATCTATCTGTTGACCCGGAATCAGGATAATGTGTCCGAGTGGGGTAACATATCTATCTGTTGGCCCGGAATCAGGATAATGTGTCCGAGTGGGGTGACATATCTATATGTTGCTCCGGAATCAGGATAATGTCTCCGAGTGAGGTGACATATCTATCTGTTGGTCCGGAATCAGGATAATGTGTTCGAGTGGGGTGACATATCTATCTGTTGGTCCGAATCAGGATAATGTGTCCGAGTGGGGTGACATATCTATCTGTTGGTCCGGAATCAGGATAATGTGTCCGAGTGGGGTGACATATCTATCTGTTGGTCCGGAATCAGGATAATGTGTCCGAATGGGGTGACATATCTATTTGTTGGTCCGGAATCAGGATAATGTGTCCGAGTGGGGTGACACATCTATCTGTTGCTCCTTAATCAGGATAATGTGTCCGAGTGGGGTGACATATCTATATGTTGGTCCGGAATCAGGATAATGTGTCCGAGTGGGGTGACATATCTATATGTTAGTCCGGAATCAGGATAATGTGTCCGAGTGGGGTGACATATCTATCTGTTGGTCCGGAATCAGGATAATGTGTCCGAGTGGGGTGACATATCTATCTGTTGGTCTGGAATCAGGATAATGCGTCCGAGTGGGGTGACATATCTATCTGTTGGTGCGGAATCAGGATAATGTGTCCGAGTGGGGTGACATATCTATCTGTAGGCCCGGAATCAGGATAATGTGTCCGAGTGGGGTGACATATCTATCTGTTGCTCCGGAATCAGGATAATGTGTCCAAGTGGGGTGACATATCTATCTGTTGGTCCGGAATCAGGATAATGTGTCCGAGTGGGGTGACATATCTATCTGTTGCTCCGGAATCAGGATAATGTGTCCGAGTGGGGTGACATATCTATCTGTTGGCCCGGAATGAGGATAATGTGTCCTAGTGGGGTGACATATCTATCTGTAGGCCCGGAATCAGGATAATGTGTCCGAGTGGGGTAACATATCTATCTGTTGGCCCGGAATAAGGATAATGTGTCCGAGTGGGGTGACATATCTATATGTTGCTCCGGAATCAGGATAATGTCTCCGAGTGAGGTGACATATCTATCTGTTGGTCCGGAATCAGGATAATGTGTTCGAGTGGGGTGACATATCTATCTGTTGGTCCGAATCAGGATAATGTGTCCGAGTGGGGTGACATATCTATCTGTTGCTCCTTAATCAGGAAAATGTGTCCTAGTGGGGTGACATATCTATATGTTGGTCCGGAATCGGGATAATGTGTCCGAGTGGGGTGACATATCTATCTGTTGGTCCGGAATCAGGATAATGTGTCCGAGTGGGGTGACATATCTATCTGTTGGTCCGGAATCAGGATAATGTTTACGAGTGGGGTGACATATCTATCTGTTGACCCGGAATCAGGATAATGTGTCCGAGTGGGGTAACATATCTATCTGTTGGCCCGGAATCAGGATAATGTATCCGAGTGGGGTGACATATCTATATGTTGCTCCGGAATCAGGATAATGTCTCCGAGTGAGGTGACATATCTATCTGTTGGTCCGGAATCAGGATAATGTGTTCGAGTGGGGTGACATATCTATCTGTTGGTCCGAATCAGGATAATGTGTCCGAGTGGGGTGACATATCTATCTGTTGGTCCGGAATCAGGATAATGTGTCCGAGTGGGGTGACATATCTATCTGTTGGTCCGGAATCAGGATAATGTGTCCGAATGGGGTGACATATCTATTTGTTGGTCCGGAATCAGGATAATGTGTCCGAGTGGGGTGACACATCTATCTGTTGCTCCTTAATCAGGATAATGTGTCCGAGTGGGGTGACATATCTATATGTTGGTCCGGAATCAGGATAATGTGTCCGAGTGGGGTGACATATCTATATGTTAGTCCGGAATCAGGATAATGTGTCCGAGTGGGGTGACATAACTATCTGTTGGTCCGGAATCAGGATAATGTGTCCGAGTGGGGTGACATATCTATCTGTTGGTCTGGAATCAGGATAATGCGTCCGAGTGGGGTGACATATCTATCTGTTGGTGCGGAATCAGGATAATGTGTCCGAGTGGGGTGACATATCTATCTGTAGGCCCGGAATCAGGATAATGTGTCCGAGTGGGGTGACATATCTATCTGTTGCTCCGGAATCAGGATAATGTGTTCAAGTGGGGTGACATATCTATCTGTTGGTCCGGAATCAGGATAATGTGTCCGAGTGGGGTGACATATCTATCTGTTGCTCCGGAATCAGGATAATGTGTCCGAGTGGGGTGACATATCTATCTGTTGGCCCGGAATGAGGATAATGTGTCCTAGTGGGGTGACATATCTATCTGTAGGCCCGGAATCAGGATAATGTGTCCGAGTGGGGTAACATATCTATCTGTTGGCCCGGAATCAGGATAATGTGTCCGAGTGGGGTGACATATCTATATGTTGCTCCGGAATCAGGATAATGTCTCCGAATGAGGTGACATATCTATCTGTTGGTCCGGAATCAGGATAATGTGTTCGAGTGGGGTGACATATCTATCTGTTGGTCCGAATCAGGATAATGTGTCCGAGTGGGGTGACATATCTATCTGTTG
Organism: Bathymodiolus septemdierum; assembly: GCA_963383655.1. Lineage (NCBI taxonomy): Eukaryota > Metazoa > Mollusca > Bivalvia > Mytilida > Modiolidae > Bathymodiolus > Bathymodiolus septemdierum. The sequence continues at coordinate 2,389,306 of OY726525.1, read as the reverse complement.
GTCCGGAATCAGGATAATGTGTCCGAGTGGGGTGACATATCTATCTGTTGGTCCGGAATCAGGATAATGTGTCCGAATGGGGTGACATATCTATTTGTTGGTCCGGAATCAGGATAATGTGTCCGAGTGGGGTGACACATCTATCTGTTGCTCCTTAATCAGGATAATGTGTCCGAGTGGGGTGACATATCTATATGTTGGTCCGGAATCAGGATAATGTGTCCGAGTGGGGTGACATATCTATATGTTAGTCCGGAATCAGGATAATGTGTCCGAGTGGGGTGACATATCTATCTGTTGGTCCGGAATCAGGATAATGTGTCCGAGTGGGGTGACATATCTATCTGTTGGTCTGGAATCAGGATAATGCGTCCGAGTGGGGTGACATATCTATCTGTTGGTGCGGAATCAGGATAATGTGTCCGAGTGGGGTGACATATCTATCTGTAGGCCCGGAATCAGGATAATGTGTCCGAGTGGGGTGACATATCTATCTGTTGCTCCGGAATCAGGATAATGTGTCCAAGTGGGGTGACATATCTATCTGTTGGTCCGGAATCAGGATAATGTGTCCGAGTGGGGTGACATATCTATCTGTTGCTCCGGAATCAGGATAATGTGTCCGAGTGGGGTGACATATCTATCTGTTGGCCCGGAATGAGGATAATGTGTCCTAGTGGGGTGACATATCTATCTGTAGGCCCGGAATCAGGATAATGTGTCCGAGTGGGGTGACATATCTATCTGTTGGCCCGGAATCAGGATAATATGTCCGAGTGGGGTGACATATCTATCTGTTTGTTCGGATTCAGGATAATGTGTCCGAGTGGGGTGACATATCTATCTGTTGGCCCGGAATGAGGATAATGTGTGCGAGGGAGGTGACATATCTATCTGTTGGCCCGGAATCAGGATAATGTGTCCGAGTGGGCTGACATATCTATCTGCTGCTCCGGAATCAGGATAATGTGTCCAAGTGGGGTGACATATCTATCTGTTGGTCCGGAATCAGGAAAATGTGTCCGAGTGGGGTGACATATCTATCTGTTGCTCCGGAATCAGGATAATGTGTCCGAGTGGGGTGACATATCTATCTGTTGGCCCGGAATGAGGATAATGTGTCCTAGTTGGGTGACATATCTATCTGTAGGCCCGGAATCAGGATAATGTGTCCGAGTGGGGTGACATATCTATCTGTTGGCCCGGAATCAGGATAATATGTCCGAGTGGGGTGACATATCTATCTGTTGGTTCGGATTCAGGATAATGTGTCCGAGTGGGGTGACATATCTATCTGTTGGCCCGGAATGAGGATAATGTGTCCGAGTGAGGTGACATATCTATCTGTTGGCCCGGAATCAGGATAATGTGTCCGAGTGGGCTGACATATCTATCTGTTGCTCCGGAATCAGGATAATGTGTCCGAGTTTGGTGACATATCTATCTGTTGGTCCGGAATCAGGATAATGTGTCCGAGTGGGGTGACATATATATCTGTTGGTCCGGAATCAGGATAATGTGTCCGAGTGGGGTGACATATCTATCTGTTGGTCAGGAATCAGGATAATGTGTCCGAGTGGCGTGACATATATATCTGTTGTTCCGGAATCAGGATAATGTCTCCGAGTGGGGTGACATATCTATCTATTGGTCCGGAATCAGGATAATTTGTCCGAGTGGGGTGACATATCCATCTGTTGGTCCGGAATCAGGATAATGCGTCCGAGTGGGGTGACATATCTATCTGTTGGTCCGGAATCAGGATAATATGTCCGAGTGGGGTGACATATCTATCTGTTGTTCCGGAATCAGGATAATTTATCCGAGTGCGGTGACATATATATCTGTTGGTGCAGAATCAGGATAATGTGTCCGAGTGGGGTGACATATCTATCTGCTGGTCCGGAATGAGGATAATGTGTCCGAGTGAGGTGACATATCTATCGGTTGGCCCGGAATTAGGATAATGTGTCCGAGTGGGGTGACATATCTATCTGTTGGTCCGGAATCAGGATAATATGTCCGAGTGGGGTGACATATCTATCTGTTGGTCCGGAATCAGGATAATGTGTCCGAGTGGGGTGACATATCTATCTGTTGGTCCGGAATCAGGATAATGTGTCCGAGTGGGGTGACATATCTATCTGTTGGTCCAGAATCAGGATAATGTGTCCAAGTGGGTTGACATATCTATCTGTTGCTCCGGAATCAGGATAATGTGTTCGAGTGGGGTGACATATCTATCTGTTGGCCCGGAATCAGGATAATATGTCCGAGTGAGGTGACATATCTATCTGTTGGTTCGGATTCAGGATAATGTGTCCGAGTGGGGTGACATATCTATCTGTTGGCCCGGAATGAGGATAATGTGTCCGAGTGAGGTGACATATCTATCTGTTGGCCCGGAATCAGGATAATGTATCCGAGTGGGCTGACATATCTATCTGTTGCTCCGGAATCAGGATAATGTGTCCGAGTTTGGTGACATATCTATCTGTTGGTCCGGAATCAGGATAATGTGTCCGAGTGGGGTGACATATATATCTGTTGGTCCGGAATCAGGATAATGTGTCCGAGTGGGGTGACATATCTATCTGGTGGTCAGGAATCAGGATAATGTGTCCGAGTGGCGTGACATATATATCTGTTGTTCCGGAATCAGGATAATGTCTCCGAGTGGGGTGACATATCTATCTATTGGTCCGGAATCAGGATAATTTGTCCGAGTGGGGTGACATATCCATCTGTTGGTCCGGAATCAGGATAATGCGTCCGAGTGGGGTGACATATCTATCTGTTGGTCCGGAATCAGGATAATATGTCCGAGTGGGGTGACATATCTATCTGTTGTTCCGGAATCAGGATAATGTGTCCGAGTGCGGTGACATATATATCTGTTGGTGCAGAATCAGGATAATGTGTCCGAGTGGGGTGACATATCTATCTGCTGGTCCGGAATGAGGATAATGTGTCCGAGTGAGGTGACATATCTATCGGTTGGCCCGGAATTAGGATAATGTGTCCGAGTGGGGTGACATATCTATCTGTTGGTCCGGAATCAGGATAATATGTCCGAGTGGGGTGACATATCTATCTGTTGGTCCGGAATCAGGATAATGTGTCCGAGTGGGGTGACATATCTATCTGTTGGTCCGGAATCAGGATAATGTGTCCGAGTGGGGTGACATATCTATCTGTTGGTCCAGAATCAGGATAATGTGTCCAAGTGGGTTGACATATCTATCTGTTGCTCCGGAATCAGGATAATGTGTTCGAGTGGGGTGACATATCTATCTGTTGGTCCGGAATCAGGATAATGTGTCCGAGTGAGGTGACATATCTATCTGTTGGTCCGGAATCAGGATAATATGTCCGAGTAGGGTGACATATCTATCTGTTGGTCCGGAATCAGGATAATGTGTCCGAGTGGTGTGACATATCTATCTTTTGGTCCGGAATCAGGATAATGTGTCCGAGTGGGGTGACATATCTATCGGTTGCTCCAGAATCAGGATAATGTGTCCGAGTGGGGTGACATATCTATCTGTTGGTCCGGAATCAGGATAATATGTCCGAGTGGGGTGACATATCTATCTGTTGCTCCGGAATCAGGATAATGTGTTCGAGTGGGGTGACATATCTATCTGTTGGCCCGGAATCAGGATAATATGTCCGAGTGGGGTGACATATCTATCTGTTGGTTCGGATTCAGGATAATGTGTCCGAGTGGGGTGACATATCTGTCTGTTGGCCCGGAATGAGGATAATGTGTCCGAGTGAGGTGACATATCTATCTGTTGGCCCGGAATCAGGATAATGTATCCGAGTGGGCTGACATATCTATCTGTTGCTCCGGAATCAGGATAATGTGTCCGAGTTTGGTGACATATCTATCTGTTGGTCCGGAATCAGGATAATGTGTCCGAGTGGGGTGACATATATATCTGTTGGTCCGGAATCAGGATAATGTGTCCGAGTGGGGTGACATATCTATCTGTTGGTCAGGAATCAGGATAATGTGTCCGAGTGGCGTGACATATATATCTGTTGTTCCGGAATCAGGATAATGTCTCCGAGTGGGGTGACATATCTATCTATTGGTCCGGAATCAGGATAATTTGTCCGAGTGGGGTGACATATCCATCTGTTGGTCCGGAATCAGGATAATGCGTCCGAGTGGGGTGACATATCTATCTGTTGGTCCGGAATCAGGATAATATGTCCGAGTGGGGTGACATATCTATCTGTTGTTCCGGAATCAGGATAATGTGTCCGAGTGCGGTGACATATATATCTGTTGGTGCAGAATCAGGATAATGTGTCCGAGTGGCGTGACATATATATCTGTTGTTCCGGAATCAGGATAATGTCTCCGAGTGGGGTGACATATCTATCTATTGGTCCGGAATCAGGATAATTTGTCCGAGTGGGGTGACATATCCATCTGTTGGTCCGGAATCAGGATAATGCGTCCGAGTGGGGTGACATATCTATCTGTTGGTCCGGAATCAGGATAATATGTCCGAGTGGGGTGACATATCTATCTGTTGTTCCGGAATCAGGATAATGTATCCGAGTGCGGTGACATATATATCTGTTGGTGCAGAATCAGGATAATGTGTCCGAGTGGGGTGACATATCTATCTGCTGGTCCGGAATGAGGATAATGTGTCCGAGTGAAGTGACATATCTATCGGTTGGCCCGGAATTAGGATAATGTGTCCGAGTGGGGTGACATATCTATCTGTTGGTCCGGAATCAGGATAATATGTCCGAGTGGGGTGACATATCTATCTGTTGGTCCGGAATCAGGATAATGTGTCCGAGTGGGGTGACATATCTATCTGTTGGTCCGGAATCAGGATAATGTGTCCGAGTGGGGTGACATATCTATCTGTTGGTCCAGAATCAGGATAATGTGTCCAAGTGGGTTGACATATCTATCTGTTGCTCCGGAATCAGGATAATGTGTTCGAGTGGGGTGACATATCTATCTGTTGGCCCGGAATCAGGATAATATGTCCGAGTGGGGTGACATATCTATCTGTTGGTTCGGATTCAGGATAATGTGTCCGAGTGGGGTGACATATCTATCTGTTGGCCCGGAATGAGGATAATGTGTCCGAGTGAGGTGACATATCTATCTGTTGGCCCGGAATCAGGATAATGTATCCGAGTGGGCTGACATATCTATCTGTTGCTCCGGAATCAGGATAATGTGTCCGAGTTTGGTGACATATCTATCTGTTGGTCCGGAATCAGGATAATGTGTCCGAGTGGGGTGACATATATATCTGTTGGTCCGGAATCAGGATAATGTGTCCGAGTGGGGTGACATATCTATCTGTTGGTCAGGAATCAGGATAATGTGTCCGAGTGGCGTGACATATATATCTGTTGTTCCGGAATCAGGATAATGTCTCCGAGTGGGGTGACATATCTATCTATTGGTCCGGAATCAGGATAATTTGTCCGAGTGGGGTGACATATCCATCTGTTGGTCCGGAATCAGGATAATGCGTCCGAGTGGGGTGACATATCTATCTGTTGGTCCGGAATCAGGATAATATGTCCGAGTGGGGTGACATATCTATCTGTTGTTCCGGAATCAGGATAATGTGTCCGAGTGCGGTGACATATATATCTGTTGGTGCAGAATCAGGATAATGTGTCCGAGTGGGGTGACATATCTATCTGCTGGTCCGGAATGAGGATAATGTGTCCGAGTGAGGTGACATATCTATCGGTTGGCCCGGAATTAGGATAATGTGTCCGAGTGGGGTGACATATCTATCTGTTGGTCCGGAATCAGGATAATATGTCCGAGTGGGGTGACATATCTATCTGTTGGTCCGGAATCAGGATAATGTGTCCGAGTGGGGTGACATATCTATCTGTTGGTCCGGAATCAGGATAATGTGTCCGAGTGGGGTGACATATCTATCTGTTGGTCCAGAATCAGGATAATGTGTCCAAGTGGGTTGACATATCTATCTGTTGCTCCGGAATCAGGATAATGTGTTCGAGTGGGGTGACATATCTATCTGCTGGCCCGGAATCAGGATAATGTGTCCGAGTGAGGTGACATATCTATCTGTTGGTCTGGAATCAGGATAATGTGTCCGAGTGGGGTGACATATCTATCTGTTGGCTCGGAATTAGGATGATGTGTCCGAGTGGAATGACATATCTATCTGTTGCTCCAGAATCAGGATAATGTATCCGAGTGGGCTGACATATCTATCTGTTGCTCCGGAATCAGGATAATGTGTCCGAGTGAAGTGACATATCTATCTGTTGGTCTGGAATCAGGATAATGTGTCCGAGTGAGGTGACATATCTATCTGTTGGTCCGGAATCAGGATAATATGTCCGAGTAGGGTGACATATCTATCTGTTGGTCCGGAATCAGGATGATGTGTCCGAGTGGTGTGACATATCTATCTTTTGGTCCGGAATCAGGATAATGTGTCCGAGTGGGGTGACATATCTATCGGTTGCTCCAGAATCAGGATAATGTGTCCGAGTGGGGTGACATATCTATCTGTTGGTCCGGAATCAGGATAATATGTCCGAGTGGGGTGACATATCTATCTGTTGCTCCGGAATCAGGATAATGTGTTCGAGTGGGGTGACATATCTATCTGTTGGCCCGGAATCAGGATAATATGTCCGAGTGGGGTGACATATCTATCTGTTGGTTCGGATTCAGGATAATGTGTCCGAGTGGGGTGACATATCTGTCTGTTGGCCCGGAATGAGGATAATGTGTCCGAGTGAGGTGACATATCTATCTGTTGGCCCGGAATCAGGATAATGTATCCGAGTGGGCTGACATATCTATCTGTTGCTCCGGAATCAGGATAATGTGTCCGAGTTTGGTGACATATCTATCTGTTGGTCCGGAATCAGGATAATGTGTCCGAGTGGGGTGACATATATATCTGTTGGTCCGGAATCAGGATAATGTGTCCGAGTGGGGTGACATATCTATCTGTTGGTCAGGAATCAGGATAATGTGTCCGAGTGGCGTGACATATATATCTGTTGTTCCGGAATCAGGATAATGTCTCCGAGTGGGGTGACATATCTATCTATTGGTCCGGAATCAGGATAATTTGTCCGAGTGGGGTGACATATCCATCTGTTGGTCCGGAATCAGGATAATGCGTCCGAGTGGGGTGACATATCTATCTGTTGGTCCGGAATCAGGATAATATGTCCGAGTGGGGTGACATATCTATCTGTTGTTCCGGAATCAGGATAATGTGTCCGAGTGCGGTGACATATATATCTGTTGGTGCAGAATCAGGATAATGTTTCCGAGTGGGGTGACATATCTATCTGCTGGTCCGGAATGAGGATAATGTGTCCGAGTGAGGTGACATATCTATCGGTTGGCCCGGAATTAAGATAATGTGTCCGAGTGGGGTGACATATCTATCTGTTGGTCCGGAATCAGGATAATATGTCCGAGTGGGGTGACATATCTATCTGTTGGTCCGGAATCAGGATAATGTGTCCGAGTGGGGTGACATATCTATCTGTTGGTCCGGAATCAGGATAATGTGTCCGAGTGGGGTGACATATCTATCTGTTGGTCCAGAATCAGGATAATGTGTCCAAGTGGGTTGACATATCTATCTGTTGCTCCGGAATCAGGATAATGTGTTCGAGTGGGGTGACATATCTATCTGCTGGCCCGGAATCAGGATAATGTGTCCGAGTGAGGTGACATATCTATCTGTTGGTCTGGAATCAGGATAATGTGTCCGAGTGGTGTGACATATCTATCTGTTGACTCGGAATTAGGATGATGTGTCCGAGTGGAATGACATATCTATCTGTTGCTCCGAATCAGGATAATGTGTTCGAGTGGGGTGACATATCTATCTGCTGGCCCGGAATCAGGATGATGTGTCAGAGTGAGGTGACATATCTATCTGTTGGTCTGGAATCAGGATAATGTGTCCGAGTGAGGTGACATATCTATCTGTTAGTCCGGAATCAGGATAATATGTCCGAGTAGGGTGACATATCTATCTGTTGGTCCGGAATCAGGATAATGTGTCCGAGTGGTGTGACATATCTATCTTTTGGTCCGGAATCAGGATAATGTGTCCGAGTGGGGTGACATATCTATCTGTTGGCCCGGAATCAGGATAATGTGTTCGAGTGGGGTAACATATCTATCTGTTGGTCCGGAATCAGGATAATGTGTCCGAGTGGGGTGACATATCTATCTGTTGGTCCGGAATCAGGATAATTTGTCCGAGTGGGGTGACATATCTATCTGTTGGTCCGGAATCAGGATAATGTGTCCGAGTGGGGTGACATATCTATCTGTAGGCCCTGAATCAGGATAATGTGTCCGAGTGGGGTGACATATCTATCTGTTGCTCCAGAATCAGGATAATGTGTCCATGTGGGGTGACATATCTATCTGTTGGTCCGGAATCAGGATAATGTGGCCGAGTGGGGTGACATATCTATCTGTTGCTCCGAAATCAGGATAATGTGTCCGAGTGGGGTGACATATCTATCTGTTGGCACGGAATGAGGATAATGTGTCCTAGTGGGGTGACATATCTATCTGTAGGCCCGGAATCAGGATAATGTGTCCAAGTGGGGTGACATATCTATCTGTTGGCCCGGAATCAGGATAATATGTCCGAGTGGGGTGACATATCTATCTGTTGGTTCGGATTCAGGATAATGTGTCCGAGTGGGGTGACATATCTATCTGTTGGCCCGGAATGAGGATAATGTGTCCGAGTGAGGTGACATATCTCTCTGTTGGCCCGGAATCAGGATATTGTGTCCGAGTGGGCTGACATATCTATCTGTTGCTCCGGAATCAGGATAATGTGTCCGAGTGGGGTGACATATCTATCTGTTGGTCCGGAATCAGGATAATGTGTCCGAGTGGGGTGACATATATATCTGTTGGTCCGGAATCAGGATAATGTGTCCGAGTTTGGTGACATATCTATCTGTTGGTCAGGAATCAGGATAATGTGTCCGAGTGGCGTGACATATATATCTGTTGGTCCGGAATCAGGATAATGTCTCCGAGTGGGGGTGACATATCTATCTATTGGTCCGGAATCAGGATAATTTGTCCGAGTGGGGTGACATATCCATCTGTTGGTCCGGAATCAGGATAATGCGTCCGAGTGGGGTGACATATCTATCTGTTGGTCCGGAATCAGGATAATATGTCCGAGTGGGTTAACATATCTATCTGTTGTTCCGGAATCAGGATAATGTGTCCGAGTGGGGTGACATATATATCTGTTGGTGCAGAATCAGGATAATGTGTCCGAGTGGGGTGACATATCTATCTGCTGGTCCGGAATGAGGATAATGTGTCCGAGTGAGGTGACATATCTATCGGTTGGCCCGGAATTAGGATAATGTGTCCGAGTGGGGTGACATATCTATCTGTTGGTCCGGAATCAGGATAATATGTCCGAGTGGGGTGACATATCTATCTGTTGGTTCGGAATCAGGATAATGTGTCCGAGTGGGGTGACATATCTATCTGTTGGTCCGGAATCAGGATAATGTGTCCGAGTGGGGTGACATATCTATTTGTTGGTCCAGAATCAAGATAATGTGTCCAAGTGGGGTGACATATCTATCTGTTGCTCCTGAATCAGGATAATGTGTTCGAGTGGGGTGACATATCTATCTGCTGGCCCGGAATCAGGATAATGTGTCCGAGTGAGGTGACATATCTATCTGTTGGTCTGGAATCAGGATAATGTGTCCGAGTGGTGTGATATATCTATCTGTTGGCTCGGAATCAGGATGATGTGTCCGAGTGGGATGACATATCTATCTGTTGCTCCGTAATCAGGATAATGTGTCCCAGTGGGGTGACATATCTATCTGTTGGTCCGGAATCAGGATAATGTGTCCGAGTGGGGTGACATATCTATCTGTAGGCCCTGAATCAGGATAATGTGTCCGAGTGGGGTGACATATCTATCTGTTGCTCCAGAATCAGGATAATGTGTCCATGTGGGGTGACATATCTATCTGTTGGTCCGGAATCAGGATAATGTGGCCGAGTGGGGTGACATATCTATCTGTTGCTCCGAAATCAGGATAATGTGTCCGAGTGGGGTGACATATCTATCTGTTGGCACGGAATGAGGATAATGTGTCCTAGTGGGGTGACATATCTATCTGTAGGCCCGGAATCAGGATAATGTGTCCAAGTGGGGTGACATATCTATCTGTTGGCCCGGAATCAGGATAATATGTCCGAGTGGGGTGACATATCTATCTGTTGGTTCGGATTCAGGATAATGTGTCCGAGTGGGGTGACATATCTATCTGTTGGCCCGGAATGAGGATAATGTGTCCGAGTGAGGTGACATATCTCTCTGTTGGCCCGGAATCAGGATATTGTGTCCGAGTGGGCTGACATATCTATCTGTTGCTCCGGAATCAGGATAATGTGTCCGAGTGGGGTGACATATCTATCTGTTGGTCCGGAATCAGGATAATGTGTCCGAGTGGGGTGACATATATATCTGTTGGTCCGGAATCAGGATAATGTGTCCGAGTTTGGTGACATATCTATCTGTTGGTCAGGAATCAGGATAATGTGTCCGAGTGGCGTGACATATATATCTGTTGGTCCGGAATCAGGATAATGTCTCCGAGTGGGGGTGACATATCTATCTATTGGTCCGGAATCAGGATAATTTGTCCGAGTGGGGTGACATATCCATCTGTTGGTCCGGAATCAGGATAATGCGTCCGAGTGGGGTGACATATCTATCTGTTGGTCCGGAATCAGGATAATATGTCCGAGTGGGTTAACATATCTATCTGTTGTTCCGGAATCAGGATAATGTGTCCGAGTGGGGTGACATATATATCTGTTGGTGCAGAATCAGGATAATGTGTCCGAGTGGGGTGACATATCTATCTGCTGGTCCGGAATGAGGATAATGTGTCCGAGTGAGGTGACATATCTATCGGTTGGCCCGGAATTAGGATAATGTGTCCGAGTGGGGTGACATATCTATCTGTTGGTCCGGAATCAGGATAATATGTCCGAGTGGGGTGACATATCTATCTGTTGGTTCGGAATCAGGATAATGTGTCCGAGTGGGGTGACATATCTATCTGTTGGTCCGGAATCAGGATAATGTGTCCGAGTGGGGTGACATATCTATTTGTTGGTCCAGAATCAAGATAATGTGTCCAAGTGGGGTGACATATCTATCTGTTGCTCCTGAATCAGGATAATGTGTTCGAGTGGGGTGACATATCTATCTGCTGGCCCGGAATCAGGATAATGTGTCCGAGTGAGGTGACATATCTATCTGTTGGTCTGGAATCAGGATAATGTGTCCGAGTGGTGTGATATATCTATCTGTTGGCTCGGAATCAGGATGATGTGTCCGAGTGGGATGACATATCTATCTGTTGCTCCGTAATCAGGATAATGTGTCCCAGTGGGGTGACATATCTATCTGTTGGTCCTGAATCAGGATAATGTGTCCGAGTGGGGTGACATATCTTTCTGTTGGCCCGGAATCAGGATAATGTGTCCGAGTGGGGTGACATATCTATATGTTGCTCCGGAATCAGGATAATGTCTCCGAGTGAGGTGACATATCTATCGGTTGGTCCGGAATCAGGATAATGTGTCCGAGTGGGGTGACATATTTATCTGTTGGTCCGAAATCAGGATAATGTGTCCGAGTGGGGTGACATATCTATCTGTTGGTCCGGAATCAGGATAATGTGTCCGAGTGGGGTGACACATCTATCTGTTGCTCCTTAATCAGGAAAATGTGTCCTAGTGGGGTGACATATCTATATGTTGGTCCGGAATCGGGATAATGTGTCCGAGTGGGGTGACATATCTATCTGTTGGTCCGGAATCAGGATAATGTGTCCGAGTGGGGTGACATATCTATCTGTTGGTCCGGAATCAGGATAATGTTTACGAGTGGGGTGACATATCTATCTGTTGACCCGGAATCAGGATAATGTGTCCGAGTGGGGTAACATATCTATCTGTTGGCCCGGAATCAGGATAATGTGTCCGAGTGGGGTGACATATCTATATGTTGCTCCGGAATCAGGATAATGTCTCCAAGTGAGGTGACATATCTATCTGTTGGTCCGGAATCAGGATAATGTGTTCGAGTGGGGTGACATATCTATCTGTTGGTCCGAATCAGGATAATGTGTCCGAGTGGGGTGACATATCTCTCTGTTGGTCCGGAATCAGGATAATGTGTCCGAGTGGGGTGACATATCTCTCTGTTGGTCCGGAATCAGGATAATGTGTCCGAATGGGGTGACATATCTATTTGTTGGTCCGGAATCAGGATAATGTGTCCGAGTGGGGTGACACATCTATCTGTTGCTCCTTAATCAGGATAATGTGTCCGAGTGGGGTGACATATCTATATGTTGGTCCGGAATCAGGATAATGTGTCCGAGTGGGGTGACATATCTATATGTTAGTCCGGAATCAGGATAATGTGTCCGAGTGGGGTGACATATCTATCTGTTGGTCCGGAATCAGGATAATGTGTCCGAGTGGGGTGACATATCTATCTGTTGGTCTGGAATCAGGATAATGCGTCCGAGTGGGGTGACATATCTATCTGTTGGTGCGGAATCAGGATAATGTGTCCGAGTGGGGTGACATATCTATCTGTAGGCCCGGAATCAGGATAATGTGTCCGAGTGGGGTGACATATCTATCTGTTGCTCCGGAATGAGGATAATGTGTCCTAGTGGGGTGACATATCTATCTGTAGGCCCGGAATCAGGATAATGTGTCCGAGTGGGGTAACATATCTATCTGTTGGCCCGGAATCAGGATAATGTGTCCGAGTGGGGTGACATATCTATATGTTGCTCCGGAATCAGGATAATGTCTCCGAGTGAGGTGACATATCTATCTGTTGGTCCGGAATCAGGATAATGTGTTCGAGTGGGGTGACAGATCTATCTGTTGGTCCGAATCAGGATAATGTGTCCGAGTGGGGTGACATATCTATCTGTTGGTCCGGAATCAGGATAATGTGTCCGAGTGGGGTGACATATCTATCTGTTGGTCCGGAATCAGGATAATGTGTCCGAATGGGGTGACATATCTATTTGTTGGTCCGGAATCAGGATAATGTGTCCGAGTGGGGTGACACATCTATCTGTTGCTCCTTAATCAGGATAATGTGTCCGAGTGGGGTGACATATCTATATGTTGGTCCGGAATCAGGATAATGTGTCCGAGTGGGGTGACATATCTATATGTTAGTCCGGAATCAGGATAATGTGTCCGAGTGGGGTGACATATCTATCTGTTGGTCCGGAATCAGGATAATGTGTCCGAGTGGGGTGACATATCTATCTGTTGGTCTGGAATCAGGATAATGCGTCCGAGTGGGGTGACATATCTATCTGTTGGTGCGGAATCAGGATAATGTGTCCGAGTGGGGTGACATATCTATCTGTAGGCCCGGAATCAGGATAATGTGTCCGAGTGGGGTGACATATCTATCTGTTGGTCCGGAATCAGGATAATGTGTCCGAGTGGGGTGACATATCTATCTGTTGCTCCGGAATCAGGATAATGTGTCCGAGTGGGGTGACATATCTATCTGTTGGCCCGGAATGAGGATAATGTGTCCTAGTGGGGTGACATATCTATCTGTAGGCCCGGAATCAGGATAATGTGTCCGAGTGGGGTGACATATCTATCTGTTGGCCCGGAATCAGGATAATATGTCCGAGTGGGGTGACATATCTATCTGTTTGTTCGGATTCAGGATAATGTGTCCGAGTGGGGTGACATATCTATCTGTTGGCCCGGAATGAGGATAATGTGTCCGAGTGAGGTGACATATCTATCTGTTGGCCCGGAATCAGGATAATGTGTCCGAGTGGGCTGACATATCTATCTGTTGCTCCGGAATCAGGATAATGTGTCCGAGTGGGCTGACATATCTATCTGTTGGTCCGGAATCAGGATAATGTGTCCGAGTGGGGTGACATATCTATCTGTTGGCCCGGAATGAGGATAATGTGTCCTAGTTGGGTGACATATCTATCTGTAGGCCCGGAATCAGGATAATGTGTCCGAGTGGGGTGACATATCTATCTGTTGGCCCGGAATCAGGATAATATGTCCGAGTGGGGTGACATATCTATCTGTTGGTTCGGATTCAGGATAATGTGTCCGAGTGGGGTGACATATCTATCTGTTGGCCCGGAATGAGGATAATGTGTCCGAGTGAGGTGACATATCTATCTGTTGGCCCGGAATCAGGATAATGTGTCCGAGTGGGCTGACATATCTATCTGTTGCTCCGGAATCAGGATAATGTGTCCGAGTTTGGTGACATATCTATCTCTTGGTCCGGAATCAGGATAATGTGTCCGAGTGGGGTGACATATATATCTGTTGGTCCGGAATCAGGATAATGTGTCCGAGTGGGGTGACATATCTATCTGTTGGTCAGGAATCAGGATAATGTGTCCGAGTGGCGTGACATATATATCTGTTGTTCCGGAATCAGGATAATGTCTCCGAGTGGGGTGACATATCTATCTATTGGTCCGGAATCAGGATAATTTGTCCGAGTGGGGTGACATATCCATCTGTTGGTCCGGAATCAGGATAATGCGTCCGAGTGGGGTGACATATCTATCTGTTGGTCCGGAATCAGGATAATATGTCCGAGTGGGGTGACATATCTATCTGTTGTTCCGGAATCAGGATAATGTATCCGAGTGCGGTGACATATATATCTGTTGGTGCAGAATCAGGATAATGTGTCCGAGTGGGGTGACATATCTATCTGCTGGTCCGGAATGAGGATAATGTGTCCGAGTGAGGTGACATATCTATCGGTTGGCCCGGAATTAGGATAATGTGTCCGAGTGGGGTGACATATCTATCTGTTGGTCCGGAATCAGGATAATATGTCCGAGTGGGGTGACATATCTATCTGTTGGTCCGGAATCAGGATAATGTGTCCGAGTGGGGTGACATATCTATCTGTTGGTCCGGAATCAGGATAATGTGTCCGAGTGGGGTGACATATCTATCTGTTGGTCCAGAATCAGGATAATGTGTCCAAGTGGGTTGACATATCTATCTGTTGCTCCGGAATCAGGATAATGTGTTCGAGTGGGGTGACATATCTATCTGTTGGCCCGGAATCAGGATAATATGTCCGAGTGGGGTGACATATCTATCTGTTGGTTCGGATTCAGGATAATGTGTCCGAGTGGGGTGACATATCTATCTGTTGGCCCGGAATGAGGATAATGTGTCCGAGTGAGGTGACATATCTATCTGTTGGCCCGGAATCAGGATAATGTATCCGAGTGGGCTGACATATCTATCTGTTGCTCCGGAATCAGGATAATGTGTCCGAGTTTGGTGACATATCTATCTGTTGGTCCGGAATCAGGATAATGTGTCCGAGTGGGGTGACATATATATCTGTTGGTCCGGAATCAGGATAATGTGTCCGAGTGGGGTGACATATCTATCTGTTGGTCAGGAATCAGGATAATGTGTCCGAGTGGCGTGACATATATATCTGTTGTTCCGGAATCAGGATAATGTCTCCGAGTGGGGTGACATATCTATCTATTGGTCCGGAATCAGGATAATTTGTCCGAGTGGGGTGACATATCCATCTGTTGGTCCGGAATCAGGATAATGCGTCCGAGTGGGGTGACATATCTATCTGTTGGTCCGGAATCAGGATAATATGTCCGAGTGGGGTGACATATCTATCTGTTGTTCCGGAATCAGGATAATGTGTCCGAGTGCGGTGACATATATATCTGTTGGTGCAGAATCAGGATAATGTGTCCGAGTGGGGTGACATATCTATCTGCTGGTCCGGAATGAGGATAATGTGTCCGAGTGAGGTGACATATCTATCGGTTGGCCCGGAATTAGGATAATGTGTCCGAGTGGGGTGACATATCTATCTGTTGGTCCGGAATCAGGATAATATGTCCGAGTGGGGTGACATATCTATCTGTTGGTCCGGAATCAGGATAATGTGTCCGAGTGGGGTGACATATCTATCTGTTGGTCCGGAATCAGGATAATGTGTCCGAGTGGGGTGACATATCTATCTGTTGGTCCAGAATCAGGATAATGTGTCCAAGTGGGTTGACATATCTATCTGTTGCTCCGGAATCAGGATAATGTGTTCGAGTGGGGTGACATATCTATCTGCTGGCCCGGAATCAGGATAATGTGTCCGAGTGAGGTGACATATCTATCTGTTGGTCTGGAATCAGGATAATGTGTCCGAGTGGGGTGACATATCTATCTGTTGGCTCGGAATTAGGATGATGTGTCCGAGTGGAATGACATATCTATCTGTTGCTCCGGAATCAGGATAATGTATCCGAGTGGGCTGACATATCTATCTGTTGCTCCGGAATCAGGATAATGTGTCCGAGTGAGGTGACATATCTATCTGTTGGTCTGGAATCAGGATAATGTGTCCGAGTGAGGTGACATATCTATCTGTTGGTCCGGAATCAGGATAATATGTCCGAGTAGGGTGACATATCTATCTGTTGGTCCGGAATCAGGATAATGTGTCCGAGTGGTGTGACATATCTATCTTTTGGTCCGGAATCAGGATAATGTGTCCGAGTGGGGTGACATATCTATCGTTGCTCCAGAATCAGGATAATGTGTCCGAGTGGGGTGACATATCTATCTGTTGGTCCGGAATCAGGATAATATGTCCGAGTGGGGTGACATATCTATCTGTTGCTCCGGAATCAGGATAATGTGTTCGAGTGGGGTGACATATCTATCTGTTGGCCCGGAATCAGGATAATATGTCCGAGTGGGGTGACATATCTATCTGTTGGTTCGGATTCAGGATAATGTGTCCGAGTGGGGTGACATATCTGTCTGTTGGCCCGGAATGAGGATAATGTGTCCGAGTGAGGTGACATATCTATCTGTTGGCCCGGAATCAGGATAATGTATCCGAGTGGGCTGACATATCTATCTGTTGCTCCGGAATCAGGATAATGTGTCCGAGTTTGGTGACATATCTATCTGTTGGTCCGGAATCAGGATAATGTGTCCGAGTGGGGTGACATATATATCTGTTGGTCCGGAATCAGGATAATGTGTCCGAGTGGGGTGACATATCTATCTGTTGGTCAGGAATCAGGATAATGTGTCCGAGTGGCGTGACATATATATCTGTTGTTCCGGAATCAGGATAATGTCTCCGAGTGGGGTGACATATCTATCTATTGGTCCGGAATCAGGATAATTTGTCCGAGTGGGGTGACATATCCATCTGTTGGTCCGGAATCAGGATAATGCGTCCGAGTGGGGTGACATATCTATCTGTTGGTCCGGAATCAGGATAATATGTCCGAGTGGGGTGACAGATCTATCTGTTGTTCCGGAATCAGGATAATGTGTCCGAGTGCGGTGACATATATATCTGTTGGTGCAGAATCAGGATAATGTGTCCGAGTGGGGTGACATATCTATCTGCTGGTCCGGAATGAGGATAATGTGTCCGAGTGAGGTGACATATCTATCGGTTGGCCCGGAATTAGGATAATGTGTCCGAGTGGGGTGACATATCTATCTGTTGGTCCGGAATCAGGATAATATGTCCGAGTGGGGTGACATATCTATCTGTTGGTCCGGAATCAGGATAATGTGTCCGAGTGGGGTGACATATCTATCTGTTGGTCCGGAATCAGGATAATGTGTCCGAGTGGGGTGACATATCTATCTGTTGGTCCAGAATCAGGATAATGTGTCCAAGTGGGTTGACATATCTATCTGTTGCTCCGGAATCAGGATAATGTGTTCGAGTGGGGTGACATATCTATCTGCTGGCCCGGAATCAGGATAATGTGTCCGAGTGAGGTGACATATCTATCTGTTGGTCTGGAATCAGGATAATGTGTCCGAGTGGGGTGACATATCTATCTGTTGGCTCGGAATTAGGATGATGTGTCCGAGTGGAATGACATATCTATCTGTTGCTCCGGAATCAGGATAATGTATCCGAGTGGGCTGACATATCTATCTGTTGCTCCGGAATCAGGATAATGTGTCCGAGTGAGGTGACATATCTATCTGTTGGTCTGGAATCAGGATAATGTGTCCGAGTGAGGTGACATATCTATCTGTTGGTCCGGAATCAGGATAATATGTCCGAGTAGGGTGACATATCTATCTGTTGGTCCGGAATCAGGATAATGTGTCCGAGTGGTGTGACATATCTATCTTTTGGTCCGGAATCAGGATAATGTGTCCGAGTGGGGTGACATATCTATCGTTGCTCCAGAATCAGGATAATGTGTCCGAGTGGGGTGACATATCTATCTGTTGGTCCGGAATCAGGATAATATGTCCGAGTGGGGTGACATATCTATCTGTTGCTCCGGAATCAGGATAATGTGTTCGAGTGGGGTGACATATCTATCTGTTGGCCCGGAATCAGGATAATATGTCCGAGTGGGGTGACATATCTATCTGTTGGTTCGGATTCAGGATAATGTGTCCGAGTGGGGTGACATATCTGTCTGTTGGCCCGGAATGAGGATAATGTGTCCGAGTGAGGTGACATATCTATCTGTTGGCCCGGAATCAGGATAATGTATCCGAGTGGGCTGACATATCTATCTGTTGCTCCGGAATCAGGATAATGTGTCCGAGTTTGGTGACATATCTATCTGTTGGTCCGGAATCAGGATAATGTGTCCGAGTGGGGTGACATATATATCTGTTGGTCCGGAATCAGGATAATGTGTCCGAGTGGGGTGACATATCTATCTGTTGGTCAGGAATCAGGATAATGTGTCCGAGTGGCGTGACATATATATCTGTTGTTCCGGAATCAGGATAATGTCTCCGAGTGGGGTGACATATCTATCTATTGGTCCGGAATCAGGATAATTTGTCCGAGTGGGGTGACATATCCATCTGTTGGTCCGGAATCAGGATAATGCGTCCGAGTGGGGTGACATATCTATCTGTTGGTCCGGAATCAGGATAATATGTCCGAGTGGGGTGACAGATCTATCTGTTGTTCCGGAATCAGGATAATGTGTCCGAGTGCGGTGACATATATATCTGTTGGTGCAGAATCAGGATAATGTGTCCGAGTGGGGTGACATATCTATCTGCTGGTCCGGAATGAGGATAATGTGTCCGAGTGAGGTGACATATCTATCGGTTGGCCCGGAATTAGGATAATGTGTCCGAGTGGGGTGACATATCTATCTGTTGGTCCGGAATCAGGATAATATGTCCGAGTGGGGTGACATATCTATCTGTTGGTCCGGAATCAGGATAATGTGTCCGAGTGGGGTGACATATCTATCTGTTGGTCCGGAATCAGGATAATGTGTCCGAGTGGGGTGACATATCTATCTGTTGGTCCAGAATCAGGATAATGTGTCCAAGTGGGTTGACATATCTATCTGTTGCTCCGGAATCAGGATAATGTATCTGCTGGCCCGGAATCAGGATAATGTGTCCGAGTGAGGTGACATATCTATCTGTTGGTCTGGAATCAGGATAATGTGTCCGAGTGGTGTGACATATCTATCTGTTGACTCGGAATTAGGATGATGTGTCCGAGTGGAATGACATATCTATCTGTTGCTCCGGAATCAGGATAATGTGTTCGAGTGGGGTGACATATCTATCTGCTGGCCCGGAATCAGGATGATGTGTCAGAGTGAGGTGACATATCTATCTGTTGGTCTGGAATCAGGATAATGTGTCCGAGTGAGGTGACATATCTATCTGTTAGTCCGGAATCAGGATAATATGTCCGAGTAGGGTGACATATCTATCTGTTGGTCCGGAATCAGGATAATGTGTCCGAGTGGTGTGACATATCTATCTTTTGGTCCGGAATCAGGATAATGTGTCCGAGTGGGGTGACATATCTATCGGTTGCTCCAGAATCAGGATAATGTGTCCGAGTGGGGTGACATATCTATCTGTTGGCTCGGAATCAGGATGATGTGTCCGAGTGGGATGACATATCTATCTGTTGGCCCGGAATCAGGATAATGTGTCCGAGTGGGGTGACATATCTATCTGTTGCTCCGGAATCAGGATAATGTGTCCGAGTGGGGTGACATATCTATCTGTTAGCCCGGAATGAGGATAATGTGTCCTAGTGGGGTGACATATCTATCTGTAGGCCCGGAATCAGGATAATGTGTCCGAGTGGGGTGACATATCTATCTGTTGGCCCGGAATCAGGATAATGTGTCCGAGTGGGGTGACATATCTATCTGTTGGTTCGGATTCAGGATAATGTGTCCGAGTGGGGTGACATATCTATCTGTTGGCCCGGAATGAGGATAATGTGTCCGAGTGAGGTGACATATCTATCTGTTGGCCCGGAATCAGGATAATGTGTTCGAGTGGGCTGACATATCTATCTGTTGCTTCGGAATCAGGATAATGTGTCCGAGTGGGGTGACATAACTATCTGTTGGTCCGGAATCAGGATAATGTGTCCGAGTGGGGTGACATATATATCTGTTGGTCCGGAATCAGGATAATGTGTCCGAGTGGGGTGACATATCTATCTGTTGGTCAGGAATCAGGATAATGTGTCCCAGTGGCGTGACATATATATCTGTTGGTCCGGAATCAGGATAATGTCTCCGAGTGGGGTGACATATCTATCTATTGGTCCGGAATCAGGATAATTTGTCCGAGTGGGGTGACATATCCATCTGTTGGTCCGGAATCAGGATAATGCGTCCGAGTGGGGTGACATATCTATCTGTTGTTTCGGAATCAGGATAATGTGTCCGAGTGGGGTGACATATATATCTGTTGGTGCAGAATCAGGATAATGTGTCCGAGTGGGGTGACATATCTATCTGCTGGTCCGGAATGAGGATAATGTGTCCGAGTGAGGTGACATATCTATCGGTTGGCCCGGAATTAGGATAATGTGTCCGAGTGGGGTGACATATCTATCTGTTGGTCCGGAATCAGGATAATGTCTCCGAGTGGGGTGACATATCTATCTATTGGTCCGGAATCAGGATAATTTGTCCGAGTGGGGTGACATATCCATCTGTTGGTCCGGAATCAGGATAATGCGTCCGAGTGGGGTGACATATCTATCTGTTGGTCCGGAATCAGGATAATATGTCCGAGTGGGGTGACATATCTATCTGTTGTTCCGGAATCAGGATAATGTGTCCGAGTGCGGTGACATATATATCTGTTGGTGCAGAATCAGGATAATGTGTCCGAGTGGGGTGACATATCTATCTGCTGGTCCGGAATGAGGATAATGTGTCCGAGTGAGGTGACATATCTATCGGTTGGCCCGGAATTAGGATAATGTGTCCGAGTGGGGTGACATATCTATCTGTTGGTCCGGAATCAGGATAATATGTCCGAGTGGGGTGACATATCTATCTGTTGGTCCGGAATCAGGATAATGTGTCCGAGTGGGGTGACATATCTATCTGTTGGTCCGGAATCAGGATAATGTGTCCGAGTGGGGTGACATATCTATCTGTTGGTCCAGAATCAGGATAATGTGTCCAAGTGGGTTGACATATCTATCTGTTGCTCCGGAATCAGGATAATGTGTTCGAGTGGGGTGACATATCTATCTGCTGGCCCGGAATCAGGATAATGTGTCCGAGTGAGGTGACATATCTATCTGTTGGTCTGGAATCAGGATAATGTGTCCGAGTGGGGTGACATATCTATCTGTTGGCTCGGAATTAGGATGATGTGTCCGAGTGGAATGACATATCTATCTGTTGTTCCGGAATCAGGATAATGTATCCGAGTGGGCTGACATATCTATCTGTTGCTCCGGAATCAGGATAATGTGTCCGAGTGAGGTGACATATCTATCTGTTGGTCTGGAATCAGGATAATGTGTCCGAGTGAGGTGACATATCTATCTGTTGGTCCGGAATCAGGATAATATGTCCGAGTAGGGTGACATATCTATCTGTTGGTCCGGAATCAGGATAATGTGTCCGAGTGGTGTGACATATCTATCTTTTGGTCCGGAATCAGGATAATGTGTCCGAGTGGGGTGACATATCTATCGTTGCTCCAGAATCAGGATAATGTGTCCGAGTGGGGTGACATATCTATCTGTTGGTCCGGAATCAGGATAATATGTCCGAGTGGGGTGACATATCTATCTGTTGCTCCGGAATCAGGATAATGTGTTCGAGTGGGGTGACATATCTATCTGTTGGCCCGGAATCAGGATAATATGTCCGAGTGGGGTGACATATCTATCTGTTGGTTCGGATTCAGGATAATGTGTCCGAGTGGGGTGACATATCTGTCTGTTGGCCCGGAATGAGGATAATGTGTCCGAGTGAGGTGACATATCTATCTGTTGGCCCGGAATCAGGATAATGTATCCGAGTGGGCTGACATATCTATCTGTTGCTCCGGAATCAGGATAATGTGTCCGAGTTTGGTGACATATCTATCTGTTGGTCCGGAATCAGGATAATGTGTCCGAGTGGGGTGACATATATATCTGTTGGTCCGGAATCAGGATAATGTGTCCGAGTGGGGTGACATATCTATCTGTTGGTCAGGAATCAGGATAATGTGTCCGAGTGGCGTGACATATATATCTGTTGTTCCGGAATCAGGATAATGTCTCCGAGTGGGGTGACATATCTATCTATTGGTCCGGAATCAGGATAATTTGTCCGAGTGGGGTGACATATCCATCTGTTGGTCCGGAATCAGGATAATGCGTCCGAGTGGGGTGACATATCTATCTGTTGGTCCGGAATCAGGATAATATGTCCGAGTGGGGTGACATATCTATCTGTTGTTCCGGAATCAGGATAATGTGTCCGAGTGCGGTGACATATATATCTGTTGGTGCAGAATCAGGATAATGTGTCCGAGTGGGGTGACATATCTATCTGCTGGTCCGGAATGAGGATAATGTGTCCGAGTGAGGTGACATATCTATCGGTTGGCCCGGAATTAGGATAATGTGTCCGAGTGGGGTGACATATCTATCTGTTGGTCCGGAATCAGGATAATATGTCCGAGTGGGGTGACATATCCATCTGTTGGTCCGGAATCAGGATAATGCGTCCGAGTGGGGTGACATATCTATCTGTTGTTTCGGAATCAGGATAATGTGTCCGAGTGGGGTGACATATATATCTGTTGGTGCAGAATCAGGATAATGTGTCCGAGTGGGGTGACATATCTATCTGCTGGTCCGGAATGAGGATAATGTGTCCGAGTGAGGTGACATATCTATCGGTTGGCCCGGAATTAGGATAATGTGTCCGAGTGGGGTGACATATCTATCTGTTGGTCCGGAATCAGGATAATGTCTCCGAGTGGGGTGACATATCTATCTATTGGTCCGGAATCAGGATAATTTGTCCGAGTGGGGTGACATATCCATCTGTTGGTCCGGAATCAGGATAATGCGTCCGAGTGGGGTGACATATCTATCTGTTGGTCCGGAATCAGGATAATATGTCCGAGTGGGGTGACATATCTATCTGTTGTTCCGGAATCAGGATAATGTGTCCGAGTGCGGTGACATATATATCTGTTGGTGCAGAATCAGGATAATGTGTCCGAGTGGGGTGACATATCTATCTGCTGGTCCGGAATGAGGATAATGTGTCCGAGTGAGGTGACATATCTATCGGTTGGCCCGGAATTAGGATAATGTGTCCGAGTGGGGTGACATATCTATCTGTTGGTCCGGAATCAGGATAATATGTCCGAGTGGGGTGACATATCTATCTGTTGGTCCGGAATCAGGATAATGTGTCCGAGTGGGGTGACATATCTATCTGTTGGTCCGGAATCAGGATAATGTGTCCGAGTGGGGTGACATATCTATCTGTTGGTCCAGAATCAGGATAATGTGTCCAAGTGGGTTGACATATCTATCTGTTGCTCCGGAATCAGGATAATGTGTTCGAGTGGGGTGACATATCTATCTGCTGGCCCGGAATCAGGATAATGTGTCCGAGTGAGGTGACATATCTATCTGTTGGTCTGGAATCAGGATAATGTGTCCGAGTGGGGTGACATATCTATCTGTTGGCTCGGAATTAGGATGATGTGTCCGAGTGGAATGTCATATCTATCTGTTGCTCCGGAATCAGGATAATGTATCCGAGTGGGCTGACATATCTATCTGTTGCTCCGGAATCAGGATAATGTGTCCGAGTGAGGTGACATATCTATCTGTTGGTCTGGAATCAGGATAATGTGTCCGAGTGAGGTGACATATCTATCTGTTGGTCCGGAATCAGGATAATATGTCCGAGTAGGGTGACATATCTATCTGTTGGTCCGGAATCAGGATAATGTGCCCGAGTGGTGTGACATATCTATCTTTTGGTCCGGAATCAGGATAATGTGTCCGAGTGGGGTGACATATCTATCGTTGCTCCAGAATCAGGATAATGTGTCCGAGTGGGGTGACATATCTATCTGTTGGTCCGGAATCAGGATAATATGTCCGAGTGGGGTGACATATCTATCTGTTGCTCCGGAATCAGGATAATGTGTTCGAGTGGGGTGACATATCTATCTGTTGGCCCGGAATCAGGATAATATGTCCGAGTGGGGTGACATATCTATCTGTTGGTTCGGATTCAGGATAATGTGTCCGAGTGGGGTGACATATCTATCTGTTGCTCCGGAATCAGGATAATGTGTCCGAGTTTGGTGACATATCTATCTGTTGGTCCGGAATCAGGATAATGTGTCCGAGTGGGGTGACATATATATCTGTTGGTCCGGAATCAGGATAATGTGTCCGAGTGGGGTGACATATCTATCTGTTGGTCAGGAATCAGGATAATGTGTCCGAGTGGCGTGACATATATATCTGTTGTTCCGGAATCAGGATAATGTCTCCGAGTGGGGTGACATATCTATCTATTGGTCCGGAATCAGGATAATTTGTCCGAGTGGGGTGACATATCCATCTGTTGGTCCGGAATCAGGATAATGCGTCCGAGTGGGGTGACATATCTATCTGTTGGTCCGGAATCAGGATAATATGTCCGAGTGGGGTGACAGATCTATCTGTTGTTCCGGAATCAGGATAATGTGTCCGAGTGCGGTGACATATATATCTGTTGGTGCAGAATCAGGATAATGTGTCCGAGTGGGGTGACATATCTATCTGCTGGTCCGGAATGAGGATAATGTGTCCGAGTGAGGTGACATATCTATCGGTTGGCCCGGAATTAGGATAATGTGTCCGAGTGGGGTGACATATCTATCTGTTGGTCCGGAATCAGGATAATATGTCCGAGTGGGGTGACATATCTATCTGTTGGTCCGGAATCAGGATAATGTGTCCGAGTGGGGTGACATATCTATCTGTTGGTCCGGAATCAGGATAATGTGTCCAAGTGGGTTGACATATCTATCTGTTGCTCCGGAATCAGGATAATGTGTTCGAGTGGGGTGACATATCTATCTGCTGGCCCGGAATCAGGATAATGTATCCGAGTGAGGTGACATATCTATCTGTTGGTCTGGAATCAGGATAATGTGTCCGAGTGGTGTGACATATCTATCTGTTGACTCGGAATTAGGATGATGTGTCCGAGTGGAATGACATATCTATCTGTTGCTCCGGAATCAGGATAATGTGTTCGAGTGGGGTGACATATCTATCTGCTGGCCCGGAATCAGGATGATGTGTCAGAGTGAGGTGACATATCTATCTGTTGGTCTGGAATCAGGATAATGTGTCCGAGTGAGGTGACATATCTATCTGTTAGTCCGGAATCAGGATAATATGTCCGAGTAGGGTGACATATCTATCTGTTGGTCCGGAATCAGGATAATGTGTCCGAGTGGTGTGACATATCTATCTTTTGGTCCGGAATCAGGATAATGTGTCCGAGTGGGGTGACATATCTATCGGTTGCTCCAGAATCAGGATAATGTGTCCGAGTGGGGTGACATATCTATCTGTTGGCTCGGAATCAGGATGATGTGTCCGAGTGGGATGACATATCTATCTGTTGGCCCGGAATCAGGATAATGTGTCCGAGTGGGGTGACATATCTATCTGTTGCTCCGGAATCAGGATAATGTGTCCGAGTGGGGTGACATATCTATCTGTTGGCCCGGAATGAGGATAATGTGTCCTAGTGGGGTGACATATCTATCTGTAGGCCCGGAATCAGGATAATGTGTCCGAGTGGGGTGACATATCTATCTGTTGGCCCGGAATCAGGATAATGTGTCCGAGTGGGGTGACATATCTATCTGTTGGTTCGGATTCAGGATAATGTGTCCGAGTGGGGTGACATATCTATCTGTTGGCCCGGAATGAGGATAATGTGTCCGAGTGAGGTGACATATCTATCTGTTGGCCCGGAATCAGGATAATGTGTTCGAGTGGGCTGACATATCTATCTGTTGCTTCGGAATCAGGATAATGTGTCCGAGTGGGGTGACATAACTATCTGTTGGTCCGGAATCAGGATAATGTGTCCGAGTGGGGTGACATATATATCTGTTGGTCCGGAATCAGGATAATGTGTCCGAGTGGGGTGACATATCTATCTGTTGGTCAGGAATCAGGATAATGTGTCCGAGTGGCGTGACATATATATCTGTTGGTCCGGAATCAGGATAATGTCTCCGAGTGGGGTGACATATCTATCTATTGGTCCGGAATCAGGATAATTTGTCCGAGTGGGGTGACATATCCATCTGTTGGTCCGGAATCAGGATAATGCGTCCGAGTGGGGTGACATATCTATCTGTTGTTTCGGAATCAGGATAATGTGTCCGAGTGGGGTGACATATATATCTGTTGGTGCAGAATCAGGATAATGTGTCCGAGTGGGGTGACATATCTATCTGCTGGTCCGGAATGAGGATAATGTGTCCGAGTGAGGTGACATATCTATCGGTTGGCCCGGAATTAGGATAATGTGTCCGAGTGGGGTGACATATCTATCTGTTGGTCCGGAATCAGGATAATATGTCCGAGTGGGGTGACATATCTATCTGTTGGTCCGGAATCAGGATAATGTGTCCGAGTGGGGTGACATATCTATCTGTTGGTCCGGAATCAGGATAATGTGTCCGAGTGGGGTGACATATCTATCTGTTGGTCCGGAATCAGGATAATGTGTCCAAGTGGGGTGACATATCTATCTGTTGCTCCGGAATCAGGATAATGTGTTCGAGTGGGGTGACATATCTATCTGCTGGCCCAGAATCAGGATAATGTGTCCGAGTGAGGTGACATATCTATCTGTTGGTCTGGAATCAGGATAATGTGTCCGAGTGGGGTGACATATCTATCTGTTGGCTCGGAATCAGGATGATGTGTCCGAGTGGGATGACATATCTATCTGTTGCTCCGGAATCAGGATAATGTGTTCGAGTGGGGTGACATCTCTATCTGCTGGCCCGGAATCAGGATGATGTGTCCGAGTGAGGTGACATATCTATCTTTTGGTCTGGAATCAGGATAATGTGTCCGAGTGGGGTGACATATCTATCTGTTGGTCCGGAATCAGGATAATATGTCCGAGTAGGGTGACATATCTATCTGTTGGTCCGGAATCAGGATAATGTGTCCGAGTGGTGTGACATATCTATGTTTTGGTCCGGAATCAGGATAATGTGTCCGAGTGGGGTGACATATCTATCGGTTGCTCCAGAATCAGGATAATGTGTCCGAGTGGGGTGACATATCTATCTGTTGGCTCGGAATCAGGATGATGTGTCCGAGTGGGATGACATATCTATCTGTTGGCCCGGAATCAGGATACTGTGTCCGAGTGGGGTGACACATCTATCTGTTGGTCCGGAATCAGGATAATATGTCCGAGTGGGGTGACATATTTATCTGTTGCTCCGGAATCAGGATAATGTGTCCGAGTGGGGTGATATATCTATCTGTTTCTCCGGAATCAGTATAATGTGTCCGAGTGGGGTGACATATCTATCTGTTGCTCCGGAATCAGGATAATGTGTCCGAGTGGCGTGACATATCTATCTGTTGGTCCGGAATCAGGATGATGCGTCGGAGTGGGGTGACATATCTATCTGTTGGTCCGGAATCAGGATAATGTGTCCGAGTAGGGTGACATATCTATCTGTTGGTCTGGAATCAGGATAATGTGTCCGAGTGGGGTGACATATCTATCTGTTGGTCCGGAATCAGGATAATGTGTCCGAGTGGGGTGACATATCTATCTGTTGCTCCGGAATCAGGATAATGTGTCCGAGTGGGGTAACATATCTATCTGTTGGTCCGGAATCAGGATAATGTGTCCGAGTGGGGTGACATATATATCTGTTGGTCCGGAATCAGGATAATTTGTCCGAGTGGGGTGACATATCTATCTGTTGGTCCGGAATCAGGATAATGTGTCCGAGTGGGGTGACATATCTATCTGCTGGTCCGGAATCAGGATACTGTGTCCGAGTGCGGTGACATATATATCGGTTGCTCCGGAATCAGGATAATATGCCCAAGTGGGGTGACATATCTATCTGTTGGCTCGGAATCAGGATAATGTGTCCGAGTGGGGTGACATATCTATCTGTTGGTCCGGAATCAGGATAATGTGTCCGAGTGGGGTGACATATCTATCTGTTGCTCCGGAATCAGGATAATGTGTCCGAGTGGGGTGACATATCTATCTGTTGGTCCGGAATCAGGGTAATGCGTCCGAGTGGGGTGACATATCTATATGTTGGTCCGGAATCAGGATAATGTATCCGAGTGGGGTGACATATCTATCTGTTGGTCCGGAATCAGGATAATTTGTCCGAGTGGGGTGACATATCTATCTGTTGGTCCGGAGTCAGGATAATATGTCCGAGTGGGGTCACATATCTATCTGTTGGTCCGGAATCAGGATAATTTGTCCGAGTGGGGTGACATATCTATCTGTTGGTCCGGAATCAGTATAATATGTCCGAGTGGGGTGACATATCTATCTGTTGGTCCGGAATCAGGATAATGTGTCAGAGTGGGGTGACATATCTATCTGTTGGTCCGGAATCAGGATAATATGTCCGAGTGGGGTGACATATCTATCTGTTGGTCCGGAATCAGGATAATGTTTTCGAGTGGGGTGACATATCTATCTGTTGGTCCGGAATCAGGATAATGTGTCCGAGTGGGGTGACATATCTATCTGTTGGTCCGGAATCAGGATAATGTGTCAGAGTGGGGTGACATATCTATCTGTTGATCCGGAATCAGGATAATGTGTCCGAGTGGGGTGACATATCTATCTGTTGGTCCGGAATCAGGATAATGTGTCCGAGTGGCGTGACATATCTATCTGTTGGTCCGTAATCAGGATAATGTGTCCGAGTGGGGTGACATATCTATCTGTTGGCCCGGAATTAGGATAATGCGTCCGAGTGGGGTAACACATCTATCTGTTGGTCCGGAATCAGGATAATGTGTCCGAGTGGGGTGACATATCTATCTGTTGGTCCGGAATCAGGATAATATGTCCGAGTGGGGTGACATATCTATCTGTTGGCCCGGAATTAGGATAATGCGTCCGAGTGGGGTAACACATCTATCTTTTGGTCCGGAATCAGGATAATGTGTCCGAGTGGAGTGACATATCTATCTGTTGGTCCGGAATCAGGATAATATGTCCGAGTGGGGTGACATATCTATCTGTTGGTCCGGAATCAGGATAATGTGTCCGAGTGGGGTGACATATCTATCTGTTGGTCCGGAATCAGGATAATGTCTCCGAGTGGCGTGACATATCCATCTGATGGTCCGGAATCAGGATAATGTGTCCGAGTGGGGTGACATATCTATCTGTTGGTCTGGAATCAGGATAATGTGTCCGAGTGGGGTGACATATCTATCTGTTGTTCCGGAATCAGGATAATGTGTCCGAGTGGGGTGACATATCTATCTGTTGGTCCGGAATCAGGATAATGTGTCCGAGTGGGGTGACATATCTATCTGCTGGTCCGGAATGAGGATAATGTGTCCGAGTGAGGTGACATATCTATCTGTTGGCCCGGAATTAGGATAATGTGTCCGAGTGGGGTGACATATCTATCTGTTGGTCCGGAATCAGGATAATATGTCCGAGTGGGGTGACATATCTATCTGTTGGTCCGGAATCAGGATAATGTGTCCGAGTGGGGTGACATATCTATCTGTTGGTCCGGAATCAGGATAATGTGTCCGAGTGGGGTGACATATCTATCTGTTGGTCCGGAATCAGGATAATGTGTCCGAGTGGGATGACATATCTATCTGTTGGTCCGGAATCAGGATAATATGTCCGAGTGGGGTAACATATCTATCTGTTGGTCCGGAATCAGGATAATGTTTTCGAGTGGGGTGACATATCTATCTGTTGGTCCGGAATCAGGATAATGTGTCCGAGTGGGGTGACATATCTATCTGTTGGTCCGGAATCAGGATAATGTGTCCGAGTGGGGTGACATATCTATCTGTTGATCCGGAATCAGGATAATGTGTCCGAGTGGGGTGACATATCTATCTGTTGGTCCGGAATCAGGATAATGTGTCCGAGTGGCGTGACATATCTATCTGTTGGTCCGTAATTAGGATAATGTGTCCGAGTGGGGTGACATATCTATCTGTTGGCCCGGAATTAGGATAATGCGTCCGAGTGGGGTAACACATCTATCTGTTGGTCCGGAATCAGGATAATGTGTCCGAGTGGGACGACATATCTATCTGTTGGTTCGGAATCAGGATAATATGTCCGAGTGGGGTGACATATCTATCTGTTGGTCCGGAATCAGGATAATGTGTCCGAGTGGGGTGACATATCTATCTGTTGGTCCGGAATCAGGATAATGTGTCCGAGTGGAGTGACATATCTATCTGTTAGTCCGGAATCAGGATAATATGTCCGAGTGGGGTGACATATCTATCTGTTGGTCCGGAATCAGGATAATGTGTCCGAGTGGGGTGACATATCTATCTGTTGGTCCGGAATCAGGATAATGTCTCCGAGTGGCGTGACATATCCATCTGATGGTCCGGAATCAGGATAATGTGTCCGAGTGAGGTGACATATCTATCTGTTGGTCTGGAATCAGGATAATGTGTCCGAGTGGGGTGACATATCTATCTGTTGTTCCGGAATCAGGATAATGTGTCCGAGTGGGGTGACATATATATCTGTTGGTCCAGAATTAGGATAATGTGTCCGAGTGGGGTGACATATCTATCTGCTGGTCCGGAATGAGGATAATGTGTCCGAGTGAGGTGACATATCTATCTGTTGGCCCGGAATTAGGATAATGTGTCCGAGTGGGGTGACATATCTATCTGTTGGTCCGGAATCAGGATAATATGTCCGAGTGGGGTGACATATCTATCTGTTGGTCCGGAATCAGGATAATGTGTCCGAGTGGGGTGACATATCTATATGTTGGTCCAGAATCAGGATAATGTGTCCGAGTGGGGTGACATATATCTGTTGCTCCGGAATCAGGATAATGTGTTCGAGTGGGGTGACATATCTATCTGCTGGCCCGGAATCAGGATAATGTGTCCGAGTGAGGTGACATATCTATCTGTTGGTCTGGAATCAGGATAATGTGTCCGAGTGGGGTGACATATCTATCTATTGGTCCGGAATCAGGATAATATGTCCGAGTGGGGTGACATATCTATCTGTTGATCCGGAATCAGGATAATGTGTCCGAGTGGGGTGACATATCTATCTGTTGGTCCGGAATCAGGATAATGTGTCCGAGTGGCGTGACATATCTATCTGTTGGTCCGTAATCAGGATAATGTGTCCGAGTGGGGTGACATATCTATCTGTTGGCCCGGAATTAGGATAATGCGTCCGAGTGGGGTAACACATCTATCTGTTGGTCCGGAATCAGGATAATGTGTCCGAGTGGGGCGACATATCTATCTGTTGGTTCGGAATCAGGATAATATGTCCGAGTGGGGTGACATATCTATCTGTTGGTCCGGAATCAGGATAATGTGTCCGAGTGGGGTGACATATCTATCTGTTGGTCCGGAATCAGGATAATGTGTCCGAGTGGAGTGACATATCTATCTGTTAGTCCGGAATCAGGATAATATGTCCGAGTGGGGTGACATATCTATCTGTTGGTCCGGAATCAGGATAATGTGTCCGAGTGGGGTGACATATCTATCTGTTGGTCCGGAATCAGGATAATGTCTCCGAGTGGCGTGACATATCCATCTGATGATCCGGAATCAGGATAATGTGTCCGAGTGAGGTGACATATCTATCTGTTGGTCTGGAATCAGGATAATGTGTCCGAGTGGGGTGACATATCTATCTGTTGTTCCGGAATCAGGATAATGTGTCCGAGTGGGGTGACATATATATCTGTTGGTCCAGAATTAGGATAATGTGTCCGAGTGGGGTGACATATCTATCTGCTGGTCCGGAATGAGGATAATGTGTCCGAGTGAGGTGACATATCTATCTGTTGGCCCGGAATTAGGATAATGTGTCCGAGTGGGGTGACATATCTATCTGTTGGTCCGGAATCAGGATAATATGTCCGAGTGGGGTGACATATCTATCTGTTGGTCCGGAATCAGGATAATGTGTCCGAGTGGGGTGACATATCTATATGTTGGTCCAGAATCAGGATAATGTGTCCGAGTGGGGTGACATATATCTGTTGCTCCGGAATCAGGATAATGTGTTCGAGTGGGGTGACATATCTATCTGCTGGCCCGGAATCAGGATAATGTGTCCGAGTGAGGTGACATATCTATCTGTTGGTCTGGAATCAGGATAATGTGTCCGAGTGGGGTGACATATCTATCTATTGGTCCGGAATCAGGATAATATGTCCGAGTAGGGTGACATATCTATCTGTTGGTCTAGAATCAGGATAATGTGTCCGAGTGGGGTGACATATCTATCTGTTGGTCCGGAATCAGGATAATGTGTCCGAGTGGTGTGACACATCTATTTGTTGGCCCGGAATCAGGATAATGTGTCCGAGTGACATATCCACGTTCCACTTCCGATTACATATTTCTACCGCTCATTTGTCTAATGTTGTCTAAGCTTTCTCCAAGTTTTGATACCAGTGAAACTTTTTATGTTGATAATATAAAATTCAAGAATTTAATTTTGGTACAAACACAAAATCCACAAACTTGTACTTTTTAACCAAACCATGAAAATTGATAACCACGAAAAAAAGTACTTTCACTACTTTTTAATTTCCTCAGATGTTAACATATATTAATATAGAAGATTTTGTACCCATAGGAAACGAACTGAATACACATTGAGGACTTCATTTATGCAAACTTGAATATGCGTAAAACAAGATAACTTAAACACTTATATCCATATCGGTTTCATAGGAATTGTTTTAAACTTTGGACCTATACTCTCTTCATTTCACAAGGAAACCCCTTGCAACATTCAATTACATTCTCGTTGATTGTTCTTGAGAATACTATAGTTCCATTAAAGCCTATGTAAAACTTGGACCACAAAGGCTCGGACCCACAGACATACAGGTTTTCATTTGTATTGTATAATAATCAAAGGTGTT
This sequence comes from Bathymodiolus septemdierum, assembly GCA_963383655.1. Classification (NCBI taxonomy): domain Eukaryota; kingdom Metazoa; phylum Mollusca; class Bivalvia; order Mytilida; family Modiolidae; genus Bathymodiolus; species Bathymodiolus septemdierum. The sequence continues at coordinate 2,355,696 of OY726525.1, read as the reverse complement.
TTAAGCCATCACTACATGTCTTTATACAAAGACACATTAATGGGACGACCATTTAATTTTACAGAGAGTGTGCTATGTTTTTGTTTTAATTTCTGTCGCCAAATTTGTTTTGAATAAAAATATCTTGAAATTAAAGTAGTTGCAAAAATTAAACAATCTGACCCTCTGTACTCATCAACAAGACAATCTGACCCTGTAGTCCTCAACAAGACAATCTGACCCTGTACCCATCAACAAGTCAATCTGACCCTGTACTCATCAACAAGACAATCTGACCCTGTAGTCCTCAACAAGACAATCTGACCCTGTACCCATCAACAAGACAATCTGACCCTGTACTCATCAACAAGACAATCTGACCCTGTACTCATCAACAAGACAATATGACCCTGTACTCATCAACAAGACAATCTGACCCTGTACTCATCAACAAGACAATCTGACCCTGTACTCATCAACAAGACAATCTGACCATCTGTAATCATTAACAAGACAATCTGACCCTCTACTCATCAACAAGACAATCTGACCTTGTACTCATCAACAAGACAATCTGACCCTGTACTCATCAACAAGACAATCTGACCCTATGCTCATCAACAAGACAATCTGACCCTGTACTCATCAACAAGACAATCTGACCATCTGTAATCATTAACAAGACAATCTGACCCTGTACTCATCAACAAGACAATCTGACCCTATGCTCATCGACAAGACAACCTGACCCTGTGCTCATCAACAAGACAATCTGACCCTGTACTCATCAACAAGACAATCTGACCATATGTGATCATTAACAAGACAATCTGACCATGTACTCATCAACAAGACAATCTCACCCTGTACTCATCAATAAGACAATCTGACCCGGTACTCATCAATAAGACAATCTGACCCGGTACTCATCAACAAGACAATATGACCATCTGTAATCATTAACAAGACAATCTGACCATGTACTCATCAACAAGACAATCTGACCCTGTACTCATCAACAAGACAATCTGACCATCTGTAATCATTAACAAGACAATCTGACCGTGTACTCATCAACAAGACAACCTGATCATCTGTAATCATTAACAAGACAATATGACCATCTGTAATCATTAACAAGACAATCTGACCATCTGTAATCATTAACAAGACAATCTGACCCTGTACTCATCAACAAGACAATATGACCATCTGTAATCATTAACAAGACAATCTGACCCTGTACTCATCAACAAGACAATCTGACCATCTGTAATCATTAACAAGACAATCTGACCCTGTACTCATCAACAAGACAATCTGACCCGGTACTCTATCAACAAGACAATCTCACCCTGTACTCATCAACAAGACAATATGACCATCTGTAATCATTAACAAGACAATCTGACCATGTACTCATCAACAAGACAACCTGACCATCTGTAATCATTAACAAGACAATATGACCATCTGTAATCATTAACAAGACAATCTCACCCTGTACTCATCAACAAGACAACCTGACCATCTGTAATCATTAACAAGACAATCTGACCATGTACTCATCAACAAGACAACCTGACCATCTGTAATCATCAACAAGACAATCTGACCCTGTACTCATCAACAAGACAATCTGACCATCTGTAATCATTAACAAGACAATCTGACCCTGTACTCATCAACAAGACAATATGACCATCTGTAATCATTAACAAGACAATCTGACCATGTACTTATCAACAAGAAAATATGACCATCTGTAATCATTAACAAGACAATATGACCATCTGTAATCATTAACAAGACAATCTGACCATGTACTCATCAACAAGACAATCTGACCCTGTACTCATCAACAAGACAATCTGACCATCTGTAATCATTAACAAGACAATCTGACCCTGTACTCATCAACAAGACAATATGACCATCTGTAATCATTAACAAGACAATATGACCATCTGTAATCATTAACAAGACAATCTGACCCTGTACTCATCAACAAGACAATCTGACCCTGTACTCATCAACAAGACAATCTGACTATCTGTAATCATTAACAAGACAATCTGACCCTGTACTCGTCAACAAGACAATATGACCCTGTACTCATCAACAAGACAATCTGACCCTGTACTCATCAACAAGACAATCTGACCCTATGCTCATCAACAAGACAATCTGACCCTGTACTCATCAACAAGACAATCTGACCATCTGTAATCATTAACAAGACAATCTGACCCTGTACTCATCAACAAGACAATCTGACCCTGTACTCATAAACAAGACAATCTGACCCTGTACTCATCAACAAGACAATCTGACCATCTGTAATCATTAACAAGACAATCTGACCCTGTACTCATGAACAAAACAATCTGACCCTGTACTCATAAACAAGACAATCTGACCCTGTACTCATCAACAAGACAATCTGACCCTATGCTCATCAACAAGACAATCTGACCATCTGTAATCATTAATAAGACAATCTGACCCTGTACTCATCAACAAGACAATATGACCATCTGCAATCATTAATAAGACAATCTGACACTGTACTCATCAACAAGAAAATCTGACCATCTGTAATCATTAATAAGACAATCTGACCCTGTACTCATCAACAAGACAATATGACCATATGCTCATCAACAAGACAATCTGACCCTGTACTCATCAACAAGACAATCTGACCATCTGTAATCATTAACAAGACAATATGACCCTGTACTCATCAATAAGACAATCTGACCCTGTACTCATTAACAAGACAATCTGACCCTGTACTCATCAACAAGACAATATGACCCTGTACTCATCAACAAGACAATCTGACCATATGTAATCATTAACAAGACAATCTGACCCTGTACTCATCAATAAGACAATCTGACCCGGTACTCATCAACAAGACAATCTGACCCTGTACTCATCAACAAGACAATCTGACCATGTACTCATCAACAAGACAATCTGAACCTGTACTCATCAACAAGACAATCTGACCCTGTACTCATCAACAAGACAATATGACCATGTACTCATCAACAAGACAATCTGACCCTGTACTCATCAATAAGACAATCTGACCCTGTACTCATTAACAAGACAATCTGACCCGGTACTCATCAACAAGACAATCTGATCCTCTGTACTCATCAACAAGACAATCTGACTCTGTACTCATCAACAAGAAAATCTGACCATCTGTACTCATTAACAAGACAATCTGACCCTGTACTCATCAACAAGAAAATCTGACCCTGTACCCATCAACAAGACAATCTGACCATTTGCACTCATCAACAAGACAATCTGACCATCTGTACTCATCAACAAGACAATCTGACCATCTGTAATCATCAACAAGACAATCTGACCCTGTACTCATCAACAAGACAATCTGACCCTCTGTAATCATCAACAAGACAATCTGACCCTGTACTCATCAACAAGACAATCTGACCCTGTACTCATCAACAAGACAATCTGACCATGTACTCATCAAGATAATCTGAACCTGTACTCATCAACAAGATAATCTGACCCTGTACTCATCAACAAGACAATATGACCCTGTACTCATCAACAAGACAATCTGACCCTCTGTTCTCATCAACAAGACCATCTGACCCTGTACTCAACATCAAGACAATCTGAACCTGTACTCATCAACAAGACAATCTGACCCTGTACTCATCAACAAGACAATCTGACCCTGTACTCATCAACAAGACAATCTGACCCTGTACTCATCAACAAGACAATCTAACCCTGTACTCATCAACAAGACAATCTGACCCTGTACTCATCAACAAGAAATGTTGGTTACATTTGAAGAAAAAATACTGATAGTTCATTACCAACATAATATAATCTTATTATCTTTTTGTGTTGCAAGCTGCACTCCAGATGAACAATTGGCATTCATTTCTAATTGTTAATTAATACGAGAAATGCATATATTTGCTGGAAGTGAATCTCCAAGGTGATTATGCGTCTTGTATTTAGTACAATGTTATGGGGCTTTTACCTCTCGTAGGTGTGGGAGAAGATCAAAACATTCCATTACATCAAGAGGTTTTAAGATTTTATTACATAAATTAACAAGAATGCTCTTGACATAACTTCAAATTACGCGAGTCATATAACTGGTTATGTGAGGTATTATTTTAATTATTTCATAATTCATTTACATCCCACGTTTAGGAGACTTTGAGCCGTAATGAAAGGGGGAAGCTTGGCGCTTTAAAATCTGATTCAACCCACCATTTCTTTAGAAATGCCTGTACCAAGTCAGGGTCATTACGGTTTTCACAATTTTCAGGTTGTTGACTGATTTTGTCTGTTTATATACTTATGAGTTTTGACTTTCCCTTTGTAAGATTGCTCGGAGTTCGGTAATTTTGTTATTACCCTTATTAACTCTAACATATCAGACATCATCATTGTGTACTGTAGTAGAGTGAAACCTGTCTAAACTGAACCCCTTTCAGACTAAAACTTTTGTTCTGAATAGACAGGTGTTCAGCTTAGACAGGTTAAATTCACTAAAATTTACAATATTAGGACTAAATCTTATGTTCAGTTTACACAGGATTTCGGTTTATTCAGGGTTCGGTTGATTCAGTGTTTGGTTTATTCAGAGTTTGGTTTATGCAGGGTTTGGTTTATGCAGGGTTCGGTTTATTCAGAGTTTGGTTTATTCACGGTTTGGTTTATTCAGGGTTCGGTTTATGCAGAGTTTGGTTTATCCATGGTTTGGTTTATTCAGGGTTTGGTTTATACAGGATTTTGGTTTATTCAGAGTTTGGTTTATTCAGGGTTTGGTTTATTCAGGGTTTGGTTTATGCAGGGTTTGGTTTATGCAGGGTTTGGTTTATTCAGGGTTCAGTTTATTCAGGGTTTGGTTTATACAGGATTTTTGTTTATTCAGAGTTTGGTTTATTCAGGGTTTGGTTTATCCAGGGTTTGGTTTATTCAGGGTTTGGTTTATTCAGGGTTTGGTTTATACAGGATTTTGGTTTATTCAGAGTTTGGTTTATGCAGGGTTTGGTTTATTCAGGGTTCGGTTTATTCAGGGTTTGGTTTATTCAGAGTTTGGTTTATTCAGAGTTTGGTTTATGCAAGGTTTGGTTTATTCAGGGTTCGGTTTATTCAGAGCTTGGTTTATTCAGAGTTTGGTTTATCCAGGGTTTGGTTTATTCAGGGTTTGGTTTATCCAGGGTTTGGTTTATTTATTACAGGATTTTGGTTTATTCAGAGTTTGGTTTATTCAGGGTTTGGTTTATTCAGGGTTTGGTTTATCCAGGATTTGGTTTATGCAGGGTTCGGTTTATTCAGAGTTTGGATTATTCACGGTTTGGTTTTGCAGGGTTCAGTGTAGGCAGGTATTAACTTTGTACAACAATCACTTGTTAATTTGAAAATGAAATGTGAGCAAACTATATTTTTACTCCATGTTAGTTTATCCTCTGCTCCGCATTGTCTATATCATAACAACTTTCTGCTCCGCAGTTAGCAATACCCATCCCGAGCAACCCTAGACGTGTTGTGTTTTAAATATCTCACAAAATGCATATACTTTGACTCTTATATTCAAATTGAAATAAAACATATGGCTGCTTTGTGTACTTGAGAAGAGAATATGGTGTTTAAAGCCACTATCATGGCGGTCAGTTTTATTGGTGGAGGAAACTGGATTGCCCAGAGAAAACCACCGTCCTGTCGCAAGTCACTGGCAATCTTTATCACATAATGTTGTATCGAGTACACATCTCCTGAGCGGGATTCGTACTCACAACTTCAGTGGTGATAGGCACTGATTGCACAGGTAGTTGTAAATCCAACTACCATACTACCGTTACCAGGACGGCCCCTCTTTGCGTACTTGATCAAGCCTGTTAGATTGTGTGTAGAAATAAAGAAGATAAGATTGTGTAAACGTGTCACTTTACAAAAACATACATGATTTCTGATGTAGATAAGACTGTGTAAACGTGTCACTTTACAAAAACATACATGATTTCTGACGTAGATAAGACTGTGTAAACGTGTCACTTTACAAAAACATACATGATTTCTGACGTAGATAAGACTGTGTAAACGTGTCACTTTACAAAAACATACATCATTTCTGACGTAGATAAGACTGTGTAAACGTGTCACTTTACAAAAACATACATGATTTCTGACGTAGATAAGACTGTGTAAACGTGTCAATTTACAAAAACATACATGATTTCTGACGTAGATAAGATTGTGCAAACGTGTCACTTTACAAAAACATGCATGATTTCTGACGTAGACAAGACTGTGTAAATGTGTCACTTTACAAAAACATGCATGATTTCTGATGTAGATAAGACTGTGTAAACGTGTCACTTTACAAAAACATACATGATTTCTGACGTAGATAAGACTGTGTAAACGTGTCAATTTACAAAAACATACGTGATTTCTGACGTAGATAAAACTGTGTAAACGTGTCACTTTACACAAACATGCATGATTTCTGACGTAGAAAGCATGTATGGAGAACGATTCAACAGAGCTATGAAATGTAAATTATGTAGAAAAATAGACAAGTTAATAGATTTTAATACTCTTGATTCATATTTCTAGACTGAATATCAGCTCATAGAAGAAAAGGATATTAATATATAGAGCAGAAATAAATCTCTTTATACATTATTGATATTTCTTATATTCAAATATACCTTATATATACAAAAATGGTCAAAATGTTAATACACAATTAATTATATATAACAAAATGTTACTTGGCAGATAACTGTATTGTATTTGAAAATTTCACGGCATCAATTGAAGATTTGATGGTCGCAAATTGAGTTTACTGGCCACGCGTAAGCGGAGCCAGTAAACGGATATTTGCGATCATTAAATCAACAATTGATGCCATGAAATTTTCAAATACAATACAATTATCTCCATTCTAATGTAATCATGAGTAGAGATGTGCATTGCCACATTATTGACAAAATGACTTAAGCGGTAATCAGTTGATATCCTGAAAATATCTCATGCTATTTCAACTGTGGAATTGATACCGTGAAAATTACAGCATTGTCCAATCACAAACGAGGAATATTAAACAACTACATTAGAATATACAATTAATTTTTTTAAATATTCAATAAATGTATATATAGTCTCACCTTTAGGTGTCTGGACAATTCAGAATTTATTTATTCAGATCTTGCTTTTGTCGTCTCCAACAAATATCATTCTTGTTTAAACCAGGACCGTGGGTATAAATAGCTGTGGACGGAGCAAACATTCAGATTATTCATTTTCTTGACCACGGTTATCTCGAGGAGGAAAAATCAATGATAACATAGTTTCACAGTTACTTTTGGAGCACAATATTTGACAGGCGAAACTTTCAGTCTTTTTAAAAAAAATATTCTTCGTCAGTCTAAAATCTACAAAAATCACTTCGAAAATTCAAATTTCTGAGGTATGTGGTCACATTGGTCATGTAACATACAGTTTCATAAATATGCTGTTCATATCAACGGAGATTTTCCATGATAAGCTCCGCCCACAAATTTTGTCGGTAGGCACTACCGCAAATTCCCCTTTATGTTGAAAGACGAGTTTGAAGATTCCAAAGAGGTAATCAGAATCCGTATATCGAAGAAGAACAGACAAAACAATGGCCAAAAGAAAAAGTACAAACAACGATTTACAAAACATACATATAAAACTAAAGATCAAGTAACACGAGCCCCACTAAAAACCGAGGGTGAATTCAGGTGCTCCGGAAGGGTAAGAGTTCCTGAAACCTACACATACGTGACAAGTATTTCATGCTTTGTGTACGCAACGTCACACACCAGATAAGAATGTACTCCGGTTGCTTATAACTCTGTTACCATTGATCATTATATTAATAAATTTACACTTTTTGTGTTTGCTTACTCATAGTGGTGTCCAACACATATTGTGTCATGTTGGTATTCCCTAATGTGTCATGTTTTTCTTCATCTTGTGCACACTGTTGCCAGTTTCTCTGGATTGTCCACTTTTTAATAGCCCTTTGGTATTCCCTAATGTTCATTAATTAGACACGACAATTTCCAAAATAGAATGTGTTGGTGACGTAATTTCCGTGTGCGTACATAAAACGTAAACACTAAGAAAAAGGAGTTTCCAACATGGCTAGAAAAACAAAGGAGATGAACCGTGACCACCCATGACAGGTTATTACACCTACACCAGGATGGATTAAAAAAACAAAGGAGATGAACCGTGACCACCCATGACAGGTTATTACACCTACACCAGGATGGATTAAAAAAACAAAGGAGATGAACCGTGACCACCCATGACAGGTTATTACACCTACACCAGGATGGATTAAAAAAACAAAGGAGATGAACCGTGACCACCCATGACAGGTTATTACACCTACACCAGGATGGATTAAAAAAACAAAGGAGATGAACCGTGACCACCCATGACAGGTTATTACACCTACACAAGGATGGATTAAAAAAAACCTCAAAAAAATAATTTTTTGATCTGCAGTGTCCAAGTTTTTTTAAAAGATTTGATCAATGGGAAAATATAGAAAACAAGCTGTGATCCGGTCGACCCAGATCTACGAGCAAGCAAGGTGAGCGTACATTGATAAGGCTTGTAAAACAGGATCGTAGAAGAAGCTTACGCATCGTGTGTGATGGTGCCGACATAGACAACATTGAAGAATGCAAGAACCATGGGATCAAATAATATTTTCTGATGAAATGCAGGCGGTGTTATGGATAAAATTAATGTGTGTGTAATTTGGAGAAAATCTGAGAAAAGGTGGAACATGTAATGCTTTGTACTGTATGGAAGTCATAATGGTTGCGCCCGTGTGTCTGTGATGTTTTGGGGTGTATCGGTAAAGAGGGCATTAGTTCTATCACAGATGTAGAAGGAAATATTAACTCTGTCAAGTACATAATTCAAAAATAATCAGTGGATTTTCCAAGATGACAACGCCCCAGTGCACCAGTCCGTACAGACAAGATGACAACGCCCCAGTGCAACAGTCTGTACAGACAAAGATAACAATGATGTCCATTGTCTTGATTGGCTCTCCCAATCACCAGACCTTTATATAAGTGAAAACGTTTGGAGATTAATTAAAATATGACTACAGCAGAAACAACAAACAATTCATTACAATGGTGACCTAGTCCAGGCTGTCAGAATAATTTGGTATACCATTTCAAGATGACCAAGACATAGAATTAAAGCCATTTTTTTTTAATGGACAAAAGTGAATGGTATCATTTGTAAAAGTTTATTCCTCAAAATACCTGAGATAAAACAAACATCACCTACTAAGGCAAAAAACAAAACAATTACATGTCTTTCAGCTAACCCTATAGCTACTGACCCTAATTTGTTGTGCCTATCCTAAATTTGTTTTACCATATTTGAACAAGCACTTTTAAAGTCAGAATGTGTACGAACTAGCTAAAAATATTTAAAAAAAAATAAAATCTTTTTCCTACCTACTGACCCTAATATTTTAGAGGATGTTGGCAGCAACACAGGTAGTTTTTTTCCTTGGCCTAACACATGATCACCTACTAACACATTCCTGAATATTTGTTTTATCTTAACACATTCCTGAATGTTTGTTTTATCTTAACACATTCCTGAATATTTGTTTTATCTTAACACATTCCTGAATGTTTGTTTTATCTTAACACATTCCTGAATATTTGTTTTATCTTAACACATTCCTGAATGTTTGTTTTATCTTAACACATTCCTGAATGTTTGTTTTATCTTAACACATTCCTGAATATTTGTTTTATCTTAACACATTCCTGAATGTTTGTTTTATCTTAACACATTCCTGAATATTTGTTTTATCTTAACACATTCCTGAATGTTTGTTTTATCTTAACACATTCCTGAATGTTTGTTTTATCTTAACACATTCCTGAATGTTTGTTTTATCTTAACACATTCCTGAATGTTTGTTTTATCTTAACACATTCCTGAATGTTTGTTTTATCTTAACACATTCCTGAATGTTTGTTTTATCTTAACACATTTCATATCATTTGAATGGAGACAGACAAAATCACTGAAAACAAAGTCTGAATTTTCCCAAAACATTATAATACGTAATTCATGTGAATACAAATAACGTTATAATAAGTAATTCATGTGAATACAGATTTTATGTACATACATCAATTTATACATATTGCACTATATAACATAACAATACACAAATAACAATGAGACGAATTGTGTAAAAAAATCAGTTATTTACACTGAATTCTCTTTCTACGAAGGTTATAACATGAATGTCTTGGTACCATTAACTCTTGAAATATTTGTGTCAAGAAAATAAACAGTCTAAACCATTTATTTTGGATGGTTATTAATTAAATTCAGTACATTTTCCACTTGTAGGTTTAATAAATAAATACCTTTCAAGTGTAATCTAACAAAGGTCTTAAAGTGCAGCAAAAACAAATGTGAAACTATCACTGAATATATTAAAGCTGTTTATAATATAAATATCTTAAAACATCAACAAAAAATATAATTTATATAAAAGTGATATAACAAAACTGGTTTCTGATGTGGGTAGCTTACATGTATAAATGGCAAGCAGGATTGTGTAGTTTACAATTAACAATGTACAAGTGAATTTATCTGTCTTTTTTCCAAAAAAAAAAATGGTACACAAATTAACATTTTATAACAATTGTTTGCATTCATCACTATTAACATATTCTGCATATGTTAATTAGCTCCCTTTCAATATTAACATATTCATCACATGTTAATTACCTCCCTTTCAATATTAACATATCCATTATACATTAATTACCTCCCTTCCAATATTAACATATTCATCACACATTAATTATCTTCGTTTTCAATATTAACATATTCATCACACATTAATTATCTTCGTTTTCATTTAATGTAACATTATCAAAACGGCAGGCAATTCATTAAATATTATCAATTTTATTCTATGGAATATTTCAATGTCTTTAAGAAAAGAATTTGATTTGATCAGTTAATAAAAGGCCCTGTCTATAGAGCGTGACTTCAGATTGATTATAAATTTCGCCTTTGTCATTATTGTAAATAGTTCAAAGTGTGTATGGACACACTAATCTATTTGTCACTGAACAAGTCATGTTCATAACTAAAACTGTTATAACATTTGTTTTCAGTTTACCAATAAATACAACAGTTCTGGTCCCTGGGAAAGTTTTACAAACTAATAAGAATTAAAGGGGAATCATTTGAAATTGATTCTTTATACTGTTTAACTGTACATTATTCTTTATACTGTTTAACTGTACATTATTCTTTATACTGTTTAACTGTACATTATTCTTTATACTGTTTAACTGTACATTATTCTTTACACTGTTTAACTGTACATTATTCTTTATACTGTTTAACTGTACATTATTCTTTATACTGTTTAACTGTACATTATTCTTTATACTGTTTAACTGTACATTATTCTTTATACTGTTTAACTGTACATTATTCTTTATACTGTTTAACTGTACATTATTCTTTATACTGTTTAACTGTACATTATTCTTTATACTGTTTAACTGTACATTATTCTTTATACTGTTTAACTGTACATTATTCTTTATACTGTTTAACTGTACATTATTCTTTATACTGTTTAACTGTACATTATTCTTTATACTGTTTAACTGTACATTATTCTTTATACTGTTTAACTGTACATTATTCTTTATACTGTTTAACTGTACATTATTCTTTACACTGTTTAACTGTACATTATTCTTTACACTGTTTAACTGTACATTATTCTTTACACTGTTTAACTGTACATTATTCTTTATACTGTTTAACTGTACATTATTCTTTATACTGTTTAACTGTACATTATTCTTTATACTGTTTAACTGTACATTATTCTTTATACTGTTTAACTGTACATTATTCTTTATGCTGTTTAACTGTACATTATTCTTTATACTGTTTAACTGTACATTATTCTTTATACTGTTTAACTGTACATTATTCTTTATACTGTTTAACTGTACATTATTCTTTATACTGTTTAACTGTACATTATTCTTTATACTGTTTAACTGTACATTATTCTTTACACTGTTTAACTGTACATTATTCTTTACACTGTTTAACTGTACATTATTCTTTATACTGTTTAACTGTACATTATTCTTTACACTGTTTAACTGTACATTCAAAACTCCATTATATTGTAGTGGTCAGTCTTATTGGTGAATGAAACCAGCGAACCAACAAATAACCACCAACCTAGCTGCCACTTTAAAATGCTTGGTTTGGATTGGTTTATGGTGCTTAACACCACTTTAAAATGCTTGGTTTGGATTGGTTTATGGTGCTTAACACCACTTTAAACAATATTTCAGTTTTATCGTGGCTGTCAGTTTTATTGGTGAGGCAAACCGGAGTGCCCGAAGAAAACCACCGACCTGTCGCAAGTCACTGACAAACCTGATCACATAATGTTGTATCGAGTACACCTCGCCATGAACGGGTTTCGAACTCACAACTTTAATGGTGATAGGCACTGATTGCACATGTAGTTGTAAATCCAGCAACCATAAGCAATAGAAATTCATAATCATTTAAACAAAAATTAATTAATATCAAATGATGAACTTTCATTAGTGTGGAGGATGTTGAATAAATAGGCTTCATCCCCACTCTCCCATTTTACCATCCCATCCCCCACCTTACCATCCCTATACCCACTCCTAACTAAACTAGGACTAGAAGTCTGATCATTTTTTATCATTATGCATGTATTTATGTATTGCACTAAATAATGTTTACCGGTAAAATCATTCGAATGTTGAAACTAAAAATATCTGAGTTGGTTAGTGAATTTTAACGTGTCTCTGTTGCTTATTCTAGACAATAAACAAATTCCATTTAACTATCAAAACATCTGACAACATTTGTCACTTGTGTGTAAAATTGTATTCAAAATATGCTCCAACTTTAATACAAAAAATTAGAAGTTTCAAATTAGACTGAATTAGGATTGTGTGTGTTTAAAAGGTCATTATGACCTACTTACAATATTTATTTATTATTCAACATAGTTAACAGTAAAAGGGTCAAACATGATTTGAAAAATTTGACTAAATCTCTGACATTAATATTTGTGTATTCACAAAGCAATACATATTGATGAATTGTAAAAACAAAATGCAAAGTCAGTTATCTAAGAAAATTAAAGTGTTCAGAAAATAATTGTTATAACGAAATGTTCTACTTTTTGTTGATTCTGAGTAAGAACTTTCTTGCAAAAAAAGAAAGAAAAAAAAAAACTAAAAAACAAGAAAAAAAAATGTAAATGTGATGAGATTCTCAGGAATATAATCCTTAGAGATAAAGATAAGGAATATTTAAAACTCATGTATAAAGAATGTGTATGTGATGAGATTCTCAGGAATATAATCCTTAAAGATAAAGATAAGGAGTAAGGTGTTTAATGCCACTTTCTATGATATTTCATTTATATAGTTGGCAGTAAATTTTATTGGTGATTTCTGTTCATTTCTATAGAAACATAAGAAAACTACACTATGTTACAGAACTACAATAACTAATCAAGAGATTTCTAATCATGTTAAACTGACCTGTGTTTATACACATAAAGGAACACAAATGGTGTGAAGCACAAATTAGTCTTACCTGAAATAATTGTTACTGACATAAGTCAGAAATAAACAATATTTTGAGATTTAGGTTAAAATGAAGGCGATATGGGATGGTAGAATGTATATTAAATTACAGTAAATGTTATTACTCAGCAATAATAATCATGATTACTCAACAATAATAATCATGATTACTCAGCAATAGTAATCATAATTACTCAGCAATAATAATCATGATCTGAGTATAAATGTGATTACTCAGCAATAATAATCATGATTACTCATCAATAATAATCATGATTGTTCAGCAATAATAATCATGATTTTGCAGCAATAATAATCATGATTAATCAGCAGTAATAAACATGATCTGTGTATATACCTATTAATTATTCTCTGAAGGTGCCAAATACTAAAATATTACTATAAGAAATTGTGAAATTCTTTGATTTACAATAATAAATAATTAATGTTGTTTGGTAAAATGATTTGTAAACTGATTGTTATTGATTGATTGGTGTTTATCTGTATAATCATAACCTTGTTAACTATATAAATAAATGTAGTGGGCAGAATTAAGACCCTATTATTGCCCTTCCTTTATAATTATGTGAATGTTTTTATATTAAATATTATTAAAACAATTGGTTTATTACAATTTTACTTATCTCAAGCTTCCATAGCACTGGCAGATAATACAAAGTCTAAAAATCTGTATAGGTCCAGCTTACAATAAAGTAACAATATTAACAATGGTTTATAACTTTTAGCAGATAATAGTAAATATATTAATATTTAAATACATATCTAGCAATATCTTATTTAACAAAATTAAAAAACCTCCTAGATAGATTGAACTGTAGTGAAATTATAATTACTGGTCAAATAAAACAAAGATTGGTTGTGTACAATTATACTTAAAGATACAAAGATAATGAACTTTATAATTATAATTAAAGATAATGAACTTTTATAATTATAATTAAAGATACAAAGATAATGAACTTTATAATTATAATTAAAGATACAAAGATAATGAACTTTATAATTATAATTAAAGATACAATGAACTTTATAATTATAATTAAAGATACAATGAACTTTATAATTATAATTAAAGATACAATGAACTTTATAATTATAATTAAAGATACAATGAACTTTATAATTATAATTAAAGATACAATGAACTTTATAATTATAATTAAAGATACAATGAACTTTATAATTATAATTAAAGATACAATGAACTTTATAATTATAATTAAAGATACAATGAACTTTATAATTATAATTAAAGATACAATGAACTTTATAATTATAATTAAAGATACAATGAACTTTATAATTATAATTAAAGATACAATGAACTTTATAATTATAATTAAAGATACAATGAACTTTATAATTATAATTAAAGATACAATGAACTTTATAATTATAATTAAAGATACAATGAACTTTATAATTATAATTAAAGATACAATGAACTTTATAATTATAATTAAAGATACAATGAACTTTATAATTATAATTAAAGATACAATGAACTTTATAATTATAATTAAAGATACAATGAACTTTATAATTATAATTAAAGATACAATGAACTTTATAATTATAATTAAAGATACAAAGATAATGAACTTTTATAATTATAATTAAAGATACAATGAACTTTATAATTATAATTAAAGATACAAAGATAATGAACTTTTATAATTAAAGATACAAAGATAATGAAGCTTTAACCTCTATTTTACTAATTATAATATGTTATGACAATGGTTGTACAAACGTTTTAGGAAAAAGTCCTCTTCTGTGTGGCTGCCCGTCTATTTCACCTTCCTAAAAAAAGAAAATATAATCATGTGAGAGATAAAGGAATGACTGGTTTGTATTTGTGTCATTGATGACATTCAATCAGTCTGTTTAATGTCAGTCTTGTCATTGATGACATTCAATCAGTCTGTTTAATGTCAGTCTGTCATTGATGACATTCAATCAGTCTGTTTAATGTCAGTCTGTCATTGATGACATTCAATCAGTCTGTTTAATGTCAGTCTGTCATTGATGACATTCAATCATTCTGTTTAATGTCAGTCTGTCATTGATGACATTCAATCAGTCTGTTTAATGTCAGTCTGTCATTCAATCAGTCTGTTTAATGTCAGTCTGTCATTGATGACATTCAATCAGTCTGTTTAATGTCACTCTGTCATTGGTGACATTCAATCAGTCTGTTTAATTTCAGTCTTGTCATTGATGACATTCAATCAGTCTGTTTAATGTCAGTCTGTCATTGATGACATTCAATCAGTCTGTTTAATGTCAGTCTGTCATTGATGACATTCAATCAGTCTGTTTAATGTCAGTCTGTCATTGATGACATTCAATCAGTCTGTTTAATGTCAGTCTGTCATTGATGACATTCAATCAGTCTGTTTAATGTCAGTCTGTCATTGATGACATTCAATCAGTCTGTCATTGATGACATTCAATCAGTCTGTTTAATGTCAGTCTGTCATTGATGACATTCAATCAGTCTGTTTAATGTCAGTCTGTCATTGATGACATTCAATCAGTGTTTAATGCCAGTCTGTCATTGATGACATTCAATCAGTCTGTTTAATGCCAGTCTGTCATTGATGACATTCAATCAGTCTGCTTAATGTCAGTCTTGTCACTGATGACATTCAATCAGTCTGTTTAATGTCAGTCTTGTCATTGATGACATTCAATCAGTCTGTCATTGATGACATTCAATCAGTCTGTCAATGATGACATTCAATCAGTCTGTTTAATGTCAGTCTGTCATTGATGACATTCAATCAGTCTGTTTAATGTCAGTCTTGCTCTAGCTGTAAAAATATAACCTCCCTAAAATGACCTCAAACCAATGCGACAACATTTGGCAATGAAACAACAACAAATTTCATCATAAAATTATGCAAGGTTTTTTTTTGTGTGTGGACGCTAAGTGATGGCAAAAGCTCACATTGCCTTTGGAAAGGTGACCTAATAAAATTGACTAAAAATACTTTCACCATCTTTTGACTGAAAATGACAGCTGATACTTCAATTCAAACATTCTAAGAGTTCTGTTCTAAGTAAGAACCTAGTATATAGTGATGATGTTGGCTTAATAAACCTGTACATGTGTTTCTAACCAAGTGTCATCCTCTTTTTAACTAATAATTGTCTTCCTTTGTTATAGAAATATAGACATGTGACTACTTACCCACCAATCATCTTCCTCCTCTCTTAAAACAATTATCATCTCCCCTTCTGAGAACGTCAGTTCATCATCATTATCAGCCTCACAGTCAAATAAAGCTTGAAATCTCTGACCAATTGGTGTCTTCTTCTGAAAATAAGTGTATGGTCAAGATCAGCCATTCAACATAATTCCTATAAACAGTAAACAACTTCTTGTCTCAGCAGAGAGCTGTCATCACTGCATGGTAGTTAATGTAGTGTTTTAATCATTTGTATCCATCTTGATAAGTGATGTCAGCAGTAAGTTACTGCTGCTGAGTACGATATTGACCGGAAATATGCTTTGTAAAAGATTGGGATTAATAAACGTGCATGGTTTAATATTGTTGTTTAAATACGCCTTGAATCCTGTGGTTAAATCCGGTATCATATGAAAATTGACCTCAGGGTCAATATACCATGGAAGCCAAAATACCTTATGACACCGGCATCAACACTTGAGTTAAGATTTAAATCATTCTGACACTTACTCCCCTTTACTGATATGTCACATTATTGAAGATCTGAAGAAAGCACATTACAAGTCATATGATAATATAATATGTCACAGCATTGGAGATCTGAAGAAACCATATTACAAGTCATATGATAATATAATATGTCACAGCATTGGAGATCTGAAGAAAGCACATTACAAGTCATATGATAATATAATATGTCACAGCATTGGAGATCTGAAGAAAGCACATTACAAGTCATATGATAATATGATATGTCACAGCATTGGAGATCTGAAGAAACCATATTACAAGTCATATGATAATATGATATGTCACAGCATTGGAGATCTGAAGAAACCATATTACAAGTCATATGATAATATGATATGTCACAGCATTGGAGATCTGAAGAAACCATATTACAAGTCATATGATAATATGATATGTCACAGCATTGAAGATCTGAAGAAACCATATTACAAGTCATATGATAATATGATATGTCACAGCATTGGAGATCTGAAGAAACCATATTACAAGTCATATGATAATATGATATGTCACAGCATTGGAGATCTGAAGAAACCATATTACAAGTCATATGATAATATAATATGTCACAGCATTGAAGATCTGAAGAAACCATATTACAAGTCATATGATAATATGATATGTCACAGCATTGGAGATCTGAAGAAACCATATTACAAGTCATATGATAATATGATATGTCACAGCATTGGAGATCTGAAGAAAGCACATTACAAGTCATATGATAATATGAGAGGTGACCCCATGTCATGAATATTTAATGATAAATACGGAAACATGTTTCACCCACTCTGATTCTGTGTAGTATAACCAGAGGCTCCCAGGAGCCTGTAATCGCTCACCTGGATCAAAGCTGCTTTCAATAACAACACAACTGCACCATGGCGGCCATCTTGGTGGGAGAGCGTGACTGCCGGACACAATTTTGGAAGAGGACCATCCAATGACTATTCCATCAAAGTTTGGTTCTAATTGAGCTACTGGTTCCAGACAAGATGGTTTTTATGTGAATTTCCCATAGGGTCCTATGTTAAACTAAGTACAGCTGTGCAGCCATCTTGGTCAGAGGGCGGGACCACCAGACACAATTTTGGAAAAGGACCATTCAATGACTATTTTATCAAAGTTTGGTTCCAATTGAGCAACTGGTTCCAGAGGAGAAGATTTTTATGTGAATTTCCCATAGGTTCCTATGGTAAACTAAGTTTGCTGTGGGGGCCATCTTGGTCGAAGGGCCGAACCGCCTGACATATTTTTGGAAGAAAACCATCCAATGACTATTTCATCAACATTTAGTTCTTATTGAGCAAATGGTTTCAAACAAGAAGATTTTTATGGGAATTTCCCATAGGGTCCTATGTTAAATTAAGTTCGGCTGTGGCGGCCATCTTGGTCGGGGGTCTGAAATGCCAGACACACTTTTGGAAGGGGACCACCCAAGGATCATTTCAGCAAAGTTTGGTTGAGATTGGCTCAGTAGTTACAAAGGAGAAGATTTTTTTTAAATTTCATCCCCTCTTTTCTATTTTTAGCTTGTTGGCCATCTTGGTTGGAAGTCGGGATCACCACCATAGCTTGGTTGCAATTGGCCCAGTGGTTTCTGAGGAGAAGATTTCTATGTGAATTTCCCATAGGGTCCTATGTAAAGCTAAGTTCGGCTGTGGGGGCCATCTTGGTCGAAG
The DNA here is from genome assembly GCA_963383655.1 of Bathymodiolus septemdierum. NCBI lineage: Eukaryota > Metazoa > Mollusca > Bivalvia > Mytilida > Modiolidae > Bathymodiolus > Bathymodiolus septemdierum. Next base: position 2,336,550 of record OY726525.1, on the reverse strand, counting down.
GGCCGAAACGTGTGACATATTTTTGGAAGAGAACCATCCAATGACTATTTCATCAACATTTAGTTCTTATTGAGCAAATGGTTTCAGACAAGAAGATTTTTATGGGAATTTCCCATAGGGTTCTATGTTAAATTAAGCTCGGCTGTGGCAGCCATCTTGGTCGGAGGTATGAAATGCCAGACATAATTTTGGAAGAGGACAACCCAAGGATCATTTCAGCAAAGTTTGGTTGAGATTGGCTCAGTAGTTTCAGAGGAGAAGATTCTTTTAAAATTTCATCCCCCCTTTTTTCTATTTTTAGCTTGGTGGCCATCTTGGTTGGAAGTCGGGATCACCAAACATAATTTTGGAAGGGGGCCATCCAAGGACCATTCCACCAAAGTTTTGTTGCAATTGGCCCAGTGGTTTCTGAGGAGAAAATTTTTATGTGAATTTCCCATAGAGTCCTATGTTAAGCTAAGTTCGGCTGTGGGGGCCATCTTGGTCGAAGGGCCGAACCGCCGGACACATTTTTGGAAGAGAACCATCCAATGACTATTTAATCAAAATTTTGTTCTTATTGAGCAAATGGTTTCAGACAAGAAGATTGTTATGGGAATTTTCCATAGGGTCCTATGTTAAATTAAGTTCGGCTGTGGTGGCCATCTTGGTTGGAGTTCTGAAATGCCGGACACAATTTTGGAAGAGGACCACCCAAGAATCATTTCAGCAAAGTTTGGTTGAGATTGGCTCTGTAGTTTCACAGGAGAAGATTTTTTATTAAATATCATCCCCCCCTTTTTTCTAATTTGCATATTCAGTCAAAATCGGCAAAAGTTCAAAGTTCATAAAAAATCCTGTAATATATGTTAAAAAGCTCATCATTATGCTTATACAGTTCAAATTTGGGCACATTCTGGCTTAAAATAGAGCAATTTTGGCCATTTGAAGAAATTTCTATTTTTAGTAATGGTGGCCATCTTGGATACAGGACGGCGTTGACGGACATAATTTTGAAAGGGACCCACCTAGGGACCACCCTGCCAGGTTTGGTTTAATTTGGTACAGCGGTTTCGGAGGAGAAGATTTAAATGTGATATTTTATCAAAATATGCCTAATTTGTATAATCGGTATATATCGGCTGAAAGAAAAATTTCACAGAAAAACCTGGAATATATATTAAACTACTCCTTGCCATGTAGCTGCAGCTAACATTTGAGCTCATTTTGACTTATACTAAAGCAGCAATGGACAATTGAAGAAATTTCTATTTTTAGTAACAGCAGCCATCTTGAATGGAGGGCGTGGCTGTTAGAAACAATTTTGAAAGGTAACCACCCAGGGACCATCCCTGCCAAGTTTGGTTTAATTTGGTTCAGCGGTTTCAGAGGAGAAGATTTAAATGTGATCTTTTATCAAAATATGCCCAATTTGCATAATCGGTATATATTGGCTGAAAGAACCCGGAATATATGTTAAACTACTCCTTGCCACGTAGCTGCAGTTAAAATTTGAGCTAATTTTGACTTACACTAAAGCAGCAATGGACAATTAAAATTTCATCCCCCCTTTTTTCTATTTTTAGCTTGGCGGCCATCTTGGTTGGAAGTCGGGATCACCGGACACAAATTTGGAAGGGGGCCATCCAAGGACCATTCCACCAAAGTTTGGTTGCAATCAGCCCAGTGGTTTCTGAGGAGAAGATTAAAATGTGAAATGCTGACAGACGGACGACAGACGAAAAGTGATGACAATAGCTCACATGGCCTAAAGGCCTGGTGAGCTAAAAAGCAGCTTAATTTTTTAATTATAACGATTTCAAAGTGTCTTCTAAATGTCCTTTTGATTGGACTTTAAAAGGAATATAATAATATGATAAAGTTTTAACACCTGAGTTTACATCTAAACCCTAACATTATTGTAAACTGTTAAACATAATAACTTTACCTTCCTAGGTAATGGTAATGGTGGTGTAGACATTCCTGTTGTTTTATCTGTAAAATAAATACAAAGTATTGTCTTATAAACTTATCACTTGTAATTGTCTTATCAACTTATCACTTGTAATTGTCTTATAAACTTATCACTTGTAATTATCTTATAAACTGTTCTTATCACTTGTAATTGTCTTATAAACTGTTCTTATCACTTGTAATTGTTTTATAAACTCTTCTTATCACTTGTACTTGTCTTATAAACTGTTCTTATCACTTGTAATTGTCTTATAAACTGTTCTAATCACTTGTAATTGTCTTATAAACTCTTCTTATCACTTGTAATTGTCTTATAACTGTCCTGATCACTTGTAATTGTCTTATAAACTGTTCTTATCACTTCTAATTGTCTTATAAACTCTTCTTATCACTTGTAATTGTCTTATAAACTGTCCTGATCACTTGTAATTGTCTTATAAACTGTTCTTATCACTTGTAATTGTCTTATAAACTCTTCTTATCATTTGTAATTGTCTTATAAACTGTTCTTATCACTTGTAATTGTCTGATAAACTGTTCTTATCACTTGTAATTGTCTTATAAACTGTTCTTATCACTTGTAATTGTCTTATAAACTGTTCTTATCACTTGTAATTGTCTTATAAACTGTTCTTATCACTTGTAATTGTCTGATAAACTGTTCTTATCACTTGTAATTGTCTTATAAACTGTTCTTATCATTTGTAATTGTCTTATAAACTCTTCTTATCACTTGTAATTGTCTGATAAACTGTTCTTATCACTTGTAATTGTCTTATAAACTCTTCTTATCACTTGTAATTGTCTTATAAACTGTTCTTATCACTTGTAATTGTCTTATAAACTGTTCTTATCACTTGTAATTGTCTTATAAACTCTTCTTATCACTTGTAATTGTCTTATAAACTCTTCTTATCACTTGTAATTGTCTTATAAACTCTTCTTATCACTTGTAATTGTCTTATAAACTGTTCTTATCACCTGTTCTTATCACTTGTAATTGTCTTATAAACTGTTATCACCTGTTCTTATCACTTGTAATTGTCTTATAAACTGTTCTTATCACTTGTAATTGTCTTATAAACTCTTCTTATCACTTGTAATTGTCTTATTAACTGTTCTTATCACTTGTAATTGTCTTATAAACTGTTCTTATCACTTGTAATTGTCTTATAAACTGTTCTTATCACTTGTAATTGTCTGATAAACTGTTCTTATCACTTGTAATTGTCTGATAAACTGTTCTTATCACTTGTAATTGTCTTATAAACTGTTCTTATCATTTGTAATTGTCTTATAAACTGTTATTATCACTTGTAATTGTCTTATAAACTGTTCTTATCACTTGTAATTGTCTTATAAACTGTTCTTATCATTTGTAATTGTCTTATAAACTGTTCTTATCACTTGTAATTGTCTTATAAACTGTTCTTATCACTTGTAATTGTCTTATAAACTCTTCTTATCACTTGTAATTGTCTTATAAACTCTTCTTGTAATTGTCTTATAAACTGTTCTTATCATTTGTAATTGTCTTATAAACTGTTCTTATCACTTGTAATTGTCTTATAAACTGTTCTTATCACTTGTAATTGTCTTATAAACTGTTCTTATCATTTGTAATTGTCTTATAAACTGTTCTTATCACTTGTAATTGTCTTATAAACTGTTCTTATCACTTGTAATTGTCTTATAAACTGTACTTATCACTTGTAATTGTCTTATAAACTCTTCTTGTAATTGTCTTATAAACTGTTCTTATCATTTGTAATTGTCTTATAAACTGTTCTTATCACTTGTAATTGTCTTATAAACTGTTCTTATCACTTGTAATTGTCTTATAAACTGTTCTTATCACTTGTAATTGTCTTATAAACTGTTCTTATCACTTGTAATTGTCTTATAAACTCTTCTTATCACTTGTAATTGTCTTATAAACTGTTCTTATCATTTGTAATTGTCTTATAAACTCTTCTTATCACTTGTAATTGTCTTATAAACTGTTCTTATCATTTGTAATTGTCTTATAAACTGTTCTTATCACTTGTAATTGTCTTATAAACTGTTCTTATCACTTGTAATTGTCTTATAAACTGTTCTTATCATTTGTAATTGTCTTATAAACTCTTCTTATCACTTGTAATTGTCTTATAAACTGTTCTTATCATTTGTAATTGTCTGATAAACTGTTCTTATCACTTGTAATTGTCTTATAAACTGTCCTGATCACTTGTAATTGTCTTATAAACTGTTCTTATCACTTGTAATTGTCTTATAAACTGTTCTTATCATTTGTAATTGTCTTATAAACTGTTCTTATCACTTGTAATTGTCTTATAAACTGTTCTTATCACTTGTAATTGTCTTATAAACTCTTCTTATCACTTGTAATTGTCTTATAAACTGTTCTTATCACTTGTAATTGTCTTATAAACTGTCCTTATCACTTGTAATTGTCTTATAAACTGTCCTTATCACTTGTAATTGTCTTATAAACTGTTCTTATCACTTGTAATTGTCTTATAAACTGTTCTTATCACTTGTAATTGTCTAATAAACTCTTCTTGTAATTGTCTTATAAACTGTTCTTATCATTTGTAATTGTCTTATAAACTCTTCTTATCACTTGTAATTGTCTTATAAACTGTTCTTATCACTTGTAATTGTCTTATAAACTGTTCTTATCACTTGTAATTGTCTTATAAACTGTTCTTATCATTTGTAATTGTCTGATAAACTCTTCTTATCACTTGTAATTGTCTTATAAACTGTTCTTATCATTTGTAATTGTCTTATAAACTGTTCTTATCACTTGTAATTGTCTTATAAACTGTTCTTATCACTTGTAATTGTCTTATAAACTCTTCTTATCACTTGTAATTGTCTTATAAACTGTTCTTATCACTTGTAATTGTCTTATAAACTGCTCTTATCATTTGTAATTGTCTTATAAACTGTTCTTATCACTTGTAATTGTCTTATAAACTGTTCTTATCACTTGTAATTGTCTGATAAACTGTTCTTATCACTTGTAATTGTCTTATAAATTGTTCTTATCATTTGTAATTGTCTTATAAACTGTTCTTATCACTTGTAATTGTCTTATAAACTCTTCTTATCACTTGTAATTGTCTTATAAACTGTTCTTATCACTTGTAATTGTCTTATAAACTGTTCTTATCACTTGTAATTGTCTTATAAACTGTTCTTATCACTTGTAATTGTCTTATAAACTGTTCTTATCACTCGTAATTGTCTTATAAACTGTTCTTATCACTTGTAATTGTCTTATAAACTGTTCTTATCACTTGTAATTGTCTTATAAACTGTTCTTATCACTTGTAATTGTTTTATAAACTGTTCTTATCATTTGTAATTGTCTTATAAACTCTTATCACTTGTAATTGTCTTATAAACTGTCCTTATCACTTGTAATTGTCTTATAAACTGTTCTTATCACTTGTAATTGTCTTATAAACTGTTCTTATCACTTGTAATTGTCTTATAAATCTTCTTATCACTTGTAATTGTCTTATAAACTGTTCTTATCACTTGTAATTGTCTTATAAACTGTTCTTATCACTTGTAATTGTCTTATAAACTGTTCTTATCACTTGTAATTGTCTTATAAACTGTTCTTATCACTTGTAATTGTCTTATAAACTGTTCTTATCACTTGTAATTGTCTTATAAACTGTTCTTATCACTTGTAATTGTCTTATAAACTGTTCTTATCACTTGTAATTGTCTTATAAACTGTTCTTATCACTTGTAATTGTCTTAAAACTGTTCTTATCACTTGTAATTGTCTTATAAACTGTTCTTATCACTTGTAATTGTCTTATAAACTCTTCTTATCACTTGTAATTGTCTGATAAACTGTTCTTATCATTTGTAATTGTCTTATAAACTGTTCTTATCACTTGTAATTGCCTTATAAACTGTCCTGATCACTTGTAATTGTCTTATAAACTGTTCTTATCACTTGTAATTGTCTTATAAACTGTTCTTATCACTTGTAATTGTCTTATAAACTGTTCTTATCAATTGTAATTGTCTTATAAACTGTTCTTATCAATTGTAATTGTCTTATAAACTGTTCTTATCAATTGTAATTGTCTTATAAACTGTTCTTATCACTTGTAATTGTCTTATAAACTGTTCTTATCAATTGTAATTGTCTTATAAACTGTCCTGATCACTTGTAATTGTCTTATAAACTGTTCTTATCACTTGTAATTGTCTTATAAACTCTTCTTATCACTTGTAATTGTCTTATAAACTGTTCTTATCACTTGTAATTGTCTTATAAACTGTTCTTATCATTTGTAATTGTCTTATAAACTCTTCTTATCACTTGTACTTGTCTTATAAACTGTTCTTATCACTTATAATTGTCTTATAAACTGTCCTGATCACTTGTAATTGTCTTATAAACTCTTCTTGTAATTGTCTTATAAACTGTTCTTATCACTTGTAATTGTCTTATAAACTGTCCTGATCACTTGTAATTGTCTTATAAACTGTTCTTATCACTTGTAATTGTCTTATAAACTGTCCTGATCACTTGTAATTGTCTTATAAACTGTTCTTATCACTTGTAATTGTCTTATAAACTGTCCTGATCACTTGTAATTGTCTTATAAACTGTTCTTATCACTTGTAATTGTCTTATAAACTCTTCTTATCATTTGTAATTGTCTTATAAACTGTTCTTATCATTTGTAATTGTCTTATAAACTGTTCTTATCAATTGTAATTGTCTTATAAACTGTTCTTATCACTTGTAATTGTCTTATAAACTGTCCTGATCACTTGTAATTGTCTTATAAACTGTTCTTATCACTTGTAATTGTCTTATAAACTGTTCTTATCACTTGTAATTGTCTTATAAACTGTTCTTATCACTTGTAATTGTCTTATAAACTCTTCTTATCACTTGTAATTGTCTTATAAACTCTTCTTATCACTTGTAATTGTCTGATAAACTCTTCTTATCACTTGTAATTGTCTTATAAACTGTCCTGATCACTTGTAATTGTCTTATAAACTGTTCTTATCACTTGTAATTGTCTTATAAACTCTTCTTATCATTTGTAATTGTCTTATAAACTGTTCTTATCATTTGTAATTGTCTTATAAACTGTTCTTATCAATTGTAATTGTCTTATAAACTGTTCTTATCACTTGTAATTGTCTTATAAACTGTTCTTATCACTTGTAATTGTCTTATAAACTGTCCTGATCACTTGTAATTGTCTTATAAACTGTTCTTATCACTTGTAATTGTCTTATAAACTGTTCTTATCACTTGTAATTGTCTTATAAACTGTTCTTATCACTTGTAATTGTCTTATAAACTGTTCTTATCACTTGTAATTGTCTTATAAACTGTTCTTATCACTTGTAATTGTCTTATAAACTCTTCTTATCACTTGTAATTGTCTTATAAACTCTTCTTATCACTTGTAATTGTCTTATAAACTGTTCTTATCACTTTTAATTGTCTTATAAACTGTCCTGATCACTTGTAATTGTCTTATAAACTCTTCTTATCACTTGTAATTGTCTTATAAACTCTTCTTATCACTTGTAATTGTCTTATATACTCTTCTTATCACTTGTAATTGTCTTATAAACTGTTCTTATCATTTGTAATTGTCTTATAAACTCTTATCACTTGTAATTGTCTTATAAACTGTCCTTATCACTTGTAATTGTCTTATAAACTGTTCTTATCACTTGTAATTGTCTTATAAATCTTCTTATCACTTGTAATTGTTTTATAAACTGTTCTTATCACTTGTAATTGTCTTATAAACTGTTCTTATCACTTGTAATTGTCTTATAAACTGTTCTTATCACTTGTAATTGTCTTATAAACTGTTCTTATCACTTGTAATTGTCTTATAAACTGTTCTTATCACTTGTAATTGTCTTATAAACTGTTCTTATCACTTGTAATTGTCTTATAAACTGTTCTTATCACTTGTAATTGTCTTATAAACTGTTCTTATCACTTGTAATTGTCTTAAAACTGTTCTTATCACTTGTAATTGTCTTATAAACTCTTCTTATCACTTGTAATTGTCTTATAAACTCTTCTTATCACTTGTAATTGTCTTATAAACTCTTCTTATCACTTGTAATTGTCTTATAAACTGTCTTGATCACTTGTAATTGTCTTATAAACTGTTCTTATCATTTGTAATTGTCTTATAAACTGTTCTTATCACTTGTAATTGCCTTATAAACTGTCCTGATCACTTGTAATTGTCTTATAAACTGTTCTTATCACTTGTAATTGTCTTATAAACTGTTCTTATCACTTGTAATTTTCTTATAAACTCTTCTTATCAATTGTAATTGTCTTATAAACTGTTCTTATCAATTGTAATTGTCTTATAAACTGTTCTTATCAATTGTAATTGTCTTATAAACTGTTCTTATCACTTGTAATTGTCTTATAAACTATTCTTATCAATTGTAATTGTCTTATAAACTGTCCTGATCACTTGTAATTGTCTTATAAACTGTTCTTATCACTTGTAATTGTCTTATAAACTGTTCTTATCACTTGTAATTGTCTTATAAACTGTTCTTATCACTTGTAATTGTCTTATAAACTGTTCTTATCATTTGTAATTGTCTTATAAACTCTTCTTATCACTTGTAATTGTCTTATAAACTGTTCTTATCACTTATAATTGTCTTATAAACTGTCCTGATCACTTGTAATTGTCTTATAAACTCTTCTTATCACTTGTAATTGTCTTATAAACTGTTCTTATCACTTGTAATTGTCTTATAAACTGTTCTTATCACTTGTAATTGTCTTATAAACTGTTCTTATCACTTGTAATTGTCTTATAAACTGTTCTTATAACTTGTAATTGTCTTATAAACTGTTCTTATCACTTGTAATTGTCTTATCACTCGTAATTGTCTTATAAACTGTCCTTATCACTTGTAATTGTCTTATAAACTGTTCTTATCACTTGTAATTGTCTTATAAACTGTTCTTATCACTTGTAATTGTCTTATAAACTGTTCTTATTACTTGTAATTGTCTTATAAACTGTTCTTATCACTTGTAATTGTCTTATAAACTGTTCTTATCACTTGTAATTGTCTTATAAACTGTTCTTATCACTTGTAATTGTCTTATAAACTGTTCTTATCACTTGTAATTGTCTTATAAACTCATTCACGACTTATTACTGGGTTTGTAACTAGATTACCTTTCAGAGCACCTGAGTTCACCCCCGGTTTTTAGTGGGGTTCGTGTTACTTAATCTTTAGTTTTATATGTATGTTTTGTAGAACGTTGTTTGTACTTTCCTTTTGGTCATTGTTTTGTCTGTTCTTCTTCGATATACGGATTCTCATTACCCCTTCAAACTCTTCTTATCACTTGTAATGGTTAGCTATGTTTCCTTGTTTTGAGTCCCGTGGCGTTTAAATTTTTAAATGTTCTCCTCCTAAATATAGCTGAAAAATTGCTCGCTGGACGTTAAACACCAATCAATCAATCAATCAATCAGTTATATCATGACGACCAGACTTATTGAGCAAGGAAAGGTTATTATTATTGGTTACTTTCGTAACTTTCAAATATTATGAAGCTAGGTAGAACTTCAATAAGAGAAATTACTTGGAATATAAACATGATTTAAACCTAGCAAAATTTAAGACTTTTTTTTGATTCTCCAACAAAATTCAAAACATTGTGATTTTTGTTTCCAAGTAAGAAAGCTGAAAGTCTGTGATATAAATCATGTTGACTTGTATGTAAACTAATACATACCATCACTATTAGACTTGGCTCTTGCTCTGGGTGTTGGTGTGGTTATCCTGTAAAATAAGATGACATGTATCAATATTGTCAACAGTTATATGTAATGGGTTATATATCAGGGCTGTCACTACTTAAGGGGGAGAAGTGATTTCTCTTTCAGAGAGCTCACAGGAAGAAGTGGAAGACAACAGAGAATAGTGGGCGACTTTTGGGAGAAGTTGATGGTGATTATAAGAGGGAGAAGTGATTTCTCTTTCAGAGAGCTCACAGGAAGAAGACAACAGAGAATAGTGGGGCACTTTTGGGAGAAGTTGATGGTGATTAATCGAAACACTGTTTTGCGACCCCTCTGAAGTTACCCTGCCTAAATATAGTAAATAGTTTTAAAGCTGCCTGATCTGATTTGCTCTGGGTTTTTTTAATTCATAATTGCCTAAAGGATACCTATTCAATGTCATTATTTATTTCTGACTACCTTGAAAACTAGAGGCTCAGCACTGAGCTGAGCCTGTGTTGCTCACCTTTCATTCTGCTCTGAGGAAACTAAATACAGAACCTCCATAGCATAATAGGTGCTTCCCACCAAATTTCGATTCATTTTGGCAAAGCAGTTTCAGAGATGAAGATTTCTAGAAAGCGACCAATCTAAAACAAGAATTGCCTGTGGCAGCCATGTTTGTTAATGGATCAAAACAAAATGAGCAATCTCTACAGAGGACCTTCCATAGATGCTTCTTACCAAGTTTCATATCATTTGGCCAAGCGGTTTCAGAGGAAAAGTTGTTTTAGAAATCGAACAATAGGAAACAAGAATTGTCTATGACGGCCATGTTTGTTAACGGATCAAAACGGAATGAGCAATTCACATAGAGGACCTTCCATAGATGCTTCCTACCAAGTTTCGGTCTATTTGGCCAAGCTGTGTCAAAGTAGAAGATTTTTAGAAATTGACCAATCAGAAAAAAGAATTGTCTGTGGTGGCCATGTTTGTTAACAGATTGGGACAAAATGAGCAATCTTTATAAGAGGACTTTCCATAGATGTTTCCTACCAAGATTCGGATCATTTGGTCATGCGGTTTCAGAGGAGAAGATTTTTAGAAATACACCAATCAGAAACAAGAATCACCTGTGGTGGCCATGCTTGTTAATGAATCGGGACGGAATGAGCAATCTTTATAGAGGACCTTCCATAGATACTTCCTACTAAGTTTCGGATCATTTAGCCATGCGGTTTCAAAGGAGAAGATTTTTAGAAATCGACCAATCAGAAATAAGAATTGCCTGTGGCGGCCATGTTTGTTAATGAATCGGAACGAAATGAGCACTCTTTATAGAGGAGCGCCTATAGATGCTTCCTACCCAGTTTCGGTACATTTAACCAAGCGGTTTCAGAAGAGAAGAATTTTTAAAATCAACCAATCAGAAGCAAGCGTCGCCTGTGGCAGCCATGTTCGTTAATGGATCGGGACGAAATGAGCAATCTTTATAGAGGACCTTCCATAGATGGTTCCTACCAAGTTTCAGTTCATTTGGTTGAGGGGTTTTAGAGGCATATTTATCTGTAATTCAATTCAGAGATAACTGCATTTTGAATAAATACAAAATGTATCTATATTTAAACTAGAGTTATCTCCCTTTTACCAGAAACAAATATTTTTTAGAAATCAATCAAAACAGAAACAAGAATCTCCTGTGGTGGCCATGTTTGTTAACAGATCAAGATGAAATTAGCAATCTCTATAGAGGACCTTCCATAGATGCTTCCTACCAAGTTTCGGTTCATTTGGCTAAGCGGTTTCAGAGGAGAAGATTTTTAAAAATAGGCCAATCAGAAACAAGAATTGCCTGTGGTGGCCATGTTTGTTAATGGATCAGGACAAAATGAGCAATCTTTATATAGGACCTTCCATAGATGCTTCCTACCAAGTTTCAGTTCATATGGCTGAAGGGTTTCAGAGAAGATTAAAATGTGAAAAGTTAACGGAAGACAAACAACAGACGATGGACGCCAAGTGATGTCAAAAGCTCACATTGCCTTTGGCAAGGTGAGATAAAAAGGCATACCTGTGATTTTTTACATGTACCATGACCCCCCCTTTTTTTTTAAAATATTATTGTGCTTTTGATCTATTATAATATCCCCCAAAATGAATTAAATCATATTTGTGTAATCTTCAGCAGAAGAAAGATGTTTCTGCCAATTTGCTCAACGGTCCAACTATATATACATGTATACAGTTCGATAGATAGATAGATCGTAATTTAAACCCGGTGGCGAGTATAAAATACCAATTCGACTTGGATGCGGATCGATAAAAATCTGAATCGTTCCCATGCATTTAAACAAATTTTGAATGGCCAACCTTCTCATATATGAACATATTAAATATGAGACCTAAGATATTATGTCACAGAAATGAGAAAGAGATAAATAAAAAGTTTGTTTGGTTAAAAGTAGCTTCGGTCAACATTTCTCGTAACACAGTGTCTGATTGTGGCTCTTATGGCTTCATATTTATTTGTTATTGAATGAAATTAGTTTCTTTAAGCAGAAATTGGATTAATTTTCAAGAAAATCACTTTTCAAATTACTTAATACATAAGATAGATTTCAATAAACACGATATCGACATTTCCGTAAATGACACGTGGCAAAAATAAGCAAACGACATAGGGCGCCTGTTCAAAATTACAAGGCGATTTAAACTTCGCTTTTGACAAACGGGGTGACTTCTTCAACGGAATCGCCAATAAAGTGAGCCGTATATATTATACACTTATGTTAGGAGGTAGATATCCAGATCAACCCATCAAAGGTTTTAGCCATCTAGACCAATCATATTAATTCATAATATGTGAGGTATCATATCAGTTATATATTATGGGTTATATAATAAGGGTTATATGTCATGGGTTATATAATAAGGGTTATATGTCATGGGTTATATAATAAGGGTTATATAATATGGGTTATGAAAAAATTCAGAATTTGAGCCCTTTTTACAATATATATTATTTTCATGATTTATAAAGATGATCATTTTGTAAAAAAACTACATTGTCTGGACCTTTGCCAACAAAACTGAAATCAGTCAAAATACTGAAAACTTTCACCCATGTACAAAATTAAGTGCTGCAAGTCAAGCGTCTTCCGGATAAACAATAATTGAAAGCCGTATTACTGTACCGGAGGACATGAAAAAAAATCTGGATTTTGAAAACGGCGGAGTACACGTTTATTATATCGCAGGTCAGATTAAAGGTTTGAAAATCGGAGAAATTCCGCCGAAATCATGGTTGTTGGCATCCCTGCAATTTCCGAAGAGATCCCCCCTCTCTTCACAATTAAGTTACTAATAAAATTTTAAAAGATTTTGAGAAACACTTACTCAAGTTGTACGACATATAGGGTAAAATACCCTACTTTCCGTCATATCAAGTGTAATAACTCTGGAATGGCAAAAGTGAAAACCGCCAAAAATGAAAGGGATCCTCCTCTCTTCACCAGTAAACACAACTCAAATTATTGTATGACACAGGATTTGTCTATAGACGAACGGACGGACATGGTGAAACCAGTATACCCCTCTTCAACTTTGTTGCAGGGGGTATAAAAATGTATGGCCCATCAGTAACCCATTAAGATGATCATTTTGCCAAAAAAAAACTCCACCAAGCATATTTTAAAAGGCAGTTTAAAACACTAAAAGCAAAGCAAAGTATCAAATACAGTAAAACCTACTTATGCAATCACCTGTATTAAACAGTCACCTGTATCAAACAGTCACCTGTATTAAACAGGCACCTGTATTAAACAGTCATCTGTATTAAACAGTCACCTGTATTAAAACAATCACCTGTATTAAACAGTCACCTCTATTAAACAGTCATCTCTATTAAACAGTCACCTGTATTAAACAGTCACCTGTATTAAACAATCACCTCTATTAAACAGACACCTGTATTAAACAGTCACCTCTATTAAACAGTCACCTGTATTAAACAGTCACCTCTATTAAACAGTCACCTCTATTAAACAGGCACCTCTATTAAAGTCACCTCTATTAAACAGTCACCTATATTAAACAGGCACCTCTATTAAACTGTCACCTGTACTAAACAGTCACCTCTATTAAACAGGCACCTCTATTAAACAGTCACCTGTATTAAACAGTCACCTGTATTAAACAGTCACCTCTATTAAACAGCCATCTGTATTAAACAGTCACCTTTATTAAACAGGCACCTGTATTAAACAGTCACCTGTATTAAACAGTCACCTCTATTAAACAGTCACCTGTATTAAAGTCACCTCTATTAAACAGTTACCTGTATTAAAGAGTCACCTCTATTAAACAGACACCTCTATTAAACAGTCACTTGTATTAAACAGTCACCTATATTAAACAGTCACCTATATTAAACAGTCACCTGTATTAAACAGTCACCTGTATTACACAGTCACCTGTATTACACAGTCACCTGTATTAAACAGACACCTATATTAAACAGGCACCTCTATTAAACAGTCACCTCTATTAAACAGTCACCACTACTAAACAGTCACCTCTATTAAACAGCCACCTGTATTAAACAGTCACCTGTATTAAACAGACACCTCTATTAAACAGTCACCTGTATTAAACAGTCACCTGTATTAAAGAGTCACCTCTATTAAACAGACACCTATATTAAACAGGCACCTCTATTAAACAGCCACCTCTATTAAACAGTCACCTGTTTTAAACAGTCACATGTATTACAGTCACCTCTATTAAACAGTCACCTGTATTAAACATTCACCTGTATTAAACATTCACCTGTATTAAACAGCCACCTGTATTAAACAACCACCTGTATTAAACAGTCACCTGTAGCAAACAGTCATCTCTATTAAACAGTCACCTGTATTAAACAGTCACCTGTATTAAAGAGTCACCTCTATTAAACAGTCACCTCTATTAAACAGCCACCTCTATTAAACAGTCACCTGTTTTAAACAGTCACACATATTAGTCACCTCTATTAAACAGTCACCTGTATTAAACATTCACCTGTATTAAACAGTCACCTGTATTAAACAGCCACCTGTATTAAACATTCACCTGTATTAAACAACCACCTGTATTAAACAGTCACCTGTATCAGTCATCTCTATTAAACAGTCACCTGTATTAAACAGTCACCTGTATTAAACAGCCACCTGTATTATACAGTCACCTGTATTAAACAGTCACCTGTATTAAAAGGTCACCTTTTTTCTTGTCCTGTCATAGAAAATTTCATATTAATTGAACCTCTATTAAGAGGTCATCTGTCTTATAAGGCCACTTTTTCTGTGTCCCAAATGTGACCTCTTAATACAGGTTTGACTGTACATATAAAATCCTACCCTGAACTCTCTGGAGATTTTGATGGTCTGGTTCCTATGGCAACCGTCTTTCTATGATCTGGAGGAGCTGGTCTTGGTGGTGGATCAGAAGTAGATCTTCTGTGAATGACTTCTGGCTCAGATTTGTTCCTCATGTGTGTTTTCTCGGGTGGCGGTGGTGGAGGAGGTTTCTTTACTCTAGGAGGCAGAGGAGGTCCACCAAGTCCTGGAGGCAGAGGGGGTCCACCGAGTCCTGGAGGCAGAGGGGGTCCACCGAGTCCTGGAGGCAGAGGGGGTCCACCAAGTCCTGGAGCAAGAGGAGGTCCATTTCCACCGAGTTCAGAGGATGATATATTATCATTAGACTGTGTAGTATCTTTATGATTGAGAGACACATTCATGGCTAAGTTTGGCTGTGATGCACTCACGTTTGGTGCATTGATGTTTTGTACTACAATAAATGAAGTAAAACAGTATTTATAATTTCTTTTGCTTTTCTTCTTTTTTACATTCTTTTTTTCCCTATTCCATATTAACATTTCTCATGCAATAAAATTACAATAAAAAAGTTCGTTCCATGAAAATTCACCAGAATCTCCTAAAAATATGTAGCATCTAAGTGATATAATTTTCTCCTAATTTTAATGTTCATTTCCAATCAGGTCACTTTATGCTCCCTCCCAACACGGACCACTTTAATTTATGTTCCTTTTCAACACAGCAACTTTCATTAATGCTCGGCTGACAGGTACACTTCATGATCAAAGTGTGGACCAAATAGAGTGAGCCTAGGTCATGTGGTAATGGAGAAACTGACCTAATCACCAAAACTTGACATTGTTAACTCCCCAGAGAAGCAATACATATTTCTAGCTTACAGTGACTTTTTTCCCATTCAGAAACAAGAATTTCCTGTGGTGGCCAGGTTTGTTAACGGATCAGGACGAAATGAGCAATCTTTATAGAGGACCTTCCATAGATGCTTCCTACCAAGTTACAGTTCATTTGGCCAAGCAGTTTCAGAGGAGAAGATTTTTTATAAATCAACCAATCAGAAATAAGAATTGCCTGTGGGGGGCCATGTTTGTTAACGGATCGGGACGAAATGTGCAATCTTTATAGAGGACCTTCCATAGATGCTTCCTACCAAGTTACAGTTCATTTGGCCAAGCAGTTTCAGAGGAGAAGATTTTTTATAAATCAACCAATCAGAAATAAGAATTGCCTGTGGGGGGCCATGTTTGTTAACGGATCGGGACGAAATGTGCAATCTTTATAGAGGACCTTCCATAGATGCCTCCTACCAAGTTTCAGTTCATTTGGCCAAGCGGTTTGCAGAGGAGAAGATTAAAAAAAATCAACCAGTCAGACACAAGAATTGCCTGTGGTGGCCATGTTTATTAACGGATCGAGACGGAATGTGCAATCTTTATAGAGGACCTTCCATAGATGCTTCCTACCAAGTTTCAGTTCATTTGGCCAAGCGGTTTGCAGAGGAGAAGATTAAAAAAAATCAACCAGTCAGACACAAGAATTGCCTGTGGCAGCCATGTTAATCAATGGATCGAGATGGAATGTGCAATCTTTATAGAGGACCTTCCATAGATGCTTCCTACCAAGTTTCAGTTCATTTGGCCAACTGGTTTTTAGAGGAAAAGATTAAAATGTGAAAAGTTAACGGACGATGGATGCCAACTGATGGCAAAAACTCACTTTGCTTTTGGCAAGGTGAGCTAAAAATCAATACCAATGAAAATGTTAACATAAAAAAAAAATCCATACTTTAGTACAATGATTATAAATTTCTGCAATTGTAAAAAAATGTAAAAAAGCATATTAAGGTGTGAGTATACATGTTTATACACAAAAAAATCAATTTAAAAATTAAAATAAGACAAAAATATCACATGCTGTTGCTAAGCATCATCTTGTGTGCCATACATATATTTAGAAAATTTCACAAATAAAAGGAAGGAACATCTTTCATGCACCTGTCAAAACAAATAATATCCGTAAAATATAGACACAAATAATCCATCAAAACTATGCATATCAACACAATTGTGAGAACATCTCATGCAATTATTTTCACAAATATCACAAGATGGGGGGAAAATCTCATGCATTTCTCATACAGGTAAGATTTCCATGAGAATTTACTTACAACTCCTAATGCTGCTTCTTTGTCTAGTGTGAGTAAATTGTTCTACAAACAAATTTTAATATTTTTTTTATTCAAAACCATTGTTTTTAATTCATGTAATTTTAAAATTTCTGTGTTTTTATTATTGGATATAATTTTTTTTCCACAAATTTAACTCCTCTTTTACTCCTCTGACATAGAAGACAAGATCCTCTTTTACTCCTCTGACATAGAAGACTAGATGTTCTTTAATTCCTCTGACATAGAAGACAAGATGTTCTTTTACTCCTCTGACATAGAAGACTAGATGTTCTTTTACTCCTCTGACATAGAAGACAAGATGTTCTTTTACTCCTCTAACATAGAAGACAAGATGTTCTTTTACTCCTCTGACATAGAAGACTAGATGTTCTTTTACTCCTCTGACATAATAGACAAGATGTTCTTTTACTCCTCTGACATAGAAGACTAGATGCTCTTTTACTCCTCTGACATAGAAGACAAGATGTTCTTTTACTCCTGACATAGAAGACAAGATCCTCTTTTACTCCTCTGACATAGAAGACTAGATGTTCTTTAACTCCCCTGACATAGAAGACAAGATGTTCTTTTACTCCTCTGACATAGAAGACTAGATGTTCTTTTACTCCTCTGACATAGAAGACAAGATGTTCTTTTACTCCTCTGACATAGAAGACAAGATGTTCTTTTACTCCTCTGACATAGAAGACTAGATGCTCTTTTACTCCTCTGACATAGAAGACAAGATGTTCTTTTACTCCTCTGACATAGAAGACTAGATGCTCTTTTACTCCTCTGATATAGACGACTAGATGCTCTTTTACTCCTGACATAGAAAACCAGATTCTCTTTTACTCCTCTGACATAGAAAACCAGATGCTCTTTTACTCCTCTGACATAGAAAACCAGATGCTCTTTTACTCCTCTGACATAGAAGACCAGATGCTCTTTTACTCCTCTGACATAGAAGACCAGATGCTCTTTCACTCCTGACATAGAAAACCAGATGCTCTTTTACTCCTCTGACATAGAAGACAAGATGCTCTTTTACTCCTCTGACATAGAAGACTAGATGCTCTTTTACTCCTGACATAGAAAACCAGATGCTCTTTTACTCCTCTGACATAGAAGATGAGATGCTCTTTTACTCCTCTGACATAGAAGACTAGATGCTCTTTTACTCCTCTGACATAGAAAACCAGATGCTCTTTTACTCCTCTGACATAGACGACAAGATGCTCTTTAACTCCTCTGACATAGAAGACCAGATGCTCTTTTACTCCTCTGACATAGAAAACCAGATGCTCTTTTACTCCTCTGACATAGAAGACAAGATGCTCTTTTACTCCTCTGACATAGAAGATCAGATCCTCTTTTACTCCTCTGACATAGAAAACCAGATGATCATTTACTCCTCTGACATAGAAGACTAGATGCTCTTTAACTCCTCTGACATAGAAAACAAGATGCTCTTTTACTCCTCTGACATAGACGACAAGATGCTCTTTTACTCCTCTGACATAGAAGACTAGATGCTCTTTTACTCCTCTGACATAGAAAACCAGATGCTCTTTTACTCCTCTGACATAGATGACAAGATGCTCTTTAACTCCTCTGACATAGAAGACCAGATGCTCTTTTACTCCTCTGACATAGAAAACCAGATGCTCTTTTACTCCTCTGACAGAAGACAAGATGCTCTTTTACTCCTCTGACATAGAAGACCAGATGCTCTTTTACTCCTCTGACATAGAAGACGAGATGCTCTTTTACTCCTCTGACATAGAAGACAAGATGTTCTTTTACTCCTCTGACATAGACCACTAGATGCTCTTTTACTCCTCTGACATAGAAGACAAGATGTTCTTTTACTCCTCTGACATAGAAGACTAGATGCTCTTTTACTCCTCTGACATAGAAAACCAGATGTTCTTTTACTCCTCTGACATAGACGACAAGATGCTCTTTTACTCCTCTGACATAGAAGACCAGATGCTCTTTTACTCCTCTGACATAAAAAACCAGATGCTCTTTTACTCCTCTGACATAGAAAACCAGATGCTCTTTTACTCCTCTGAGAGAAGACAAGATGCTCTTTTACTCCTCTGATATAGAAGACTAGATGCTCTTTTACTCCTCTGACATAGAAAACCAGATGCTCTTTTACTCCTCTGACATAGAAAACCAGATGCTCTTTTACTCCTCTGACATAGAAGACTAGATGCTCTTTTACTCCTGACATAGAAGACTAGATGCTCTTTTACTCCTCTGACATAGAAAACCAGATGCTCTTTTACTCCTCCGACATAGACGACAAGATGCTCTTTAACTCCTCTGACATAGAAAACCAGATGCTCTTTTACTCCTCTGACATAGAAGACAAGATGCTCTTTTACTCCTCTGACATAGAAGAACAGATGCTCTTTCACTCCTCTGACATAGAAAACCAGATGCTCTTTTACTCCTCTGACATAGAAGACAAGATGCTCTTTTACTCCTCTGACATAGAAGACTAGATGCTCTTTTACTCCTGACATAGAAAACCAGATGCTCTTTTACTCCCCTGACATAGAAGAGGAGATGCTCTTTTACTCCTCTGACATAGAAGACTAGATGCTCTTTAACTACTCTGACATAGAAAACTAGATGCTCTTTTACTCCTCTAACATAGAAGATCAGATGCTCTTTTACTCCTCTGACATAGAAAACCAGATGATCCTTTACTCCTCTGACATAGAAGACTAGATGCTCTTTTACTCCTCTGACATAGAAAATCAGATGCTCTTTTACTCCTCTGACATAGACGACAAGATGCTCTTTTACTCCTCTGACATAGAAAACCAGATGCTCTTTTACTCCTCTGACATATAAGACCAGATGCTCTTTTACTCCTCTGACATAGAAGACCAGATGCTCTTTTACTCCTGACATAGAAGACTAGATGCTCTTTTACTCCTCTGACATAGAAGACAAGATGCTCTTTTACTCCTCTGACATAGAAGACCAGATGTTCTTTAACTCCTCTGACATAGAAGACTAGATGCTCTTTTACTCCTCTGACATAGAAAACCAGATGCTCTTTTACTCCTCTGACATAGAAGACAAGATGCTCTTTTACTCCTCTGATATAGAAGACTAGATGCTCTTTCACTCCTCTGACATAGAAAACCAGATGCTCTTTTACTCCTCTGACATAGAAGACAAGATGCTCTTTTACTCCTCTGACATAGAAGACCAGATGCTCTTTTACTCCTCTGAGATAGAAAACCAGATGCTCTTTTACTCTAACATAGAAGACTAGATGCTCTTTACTCCTCTGACATAGAAGACAAGATGCTCTTTTACTCCTCTAACATAGAAGACCAGATGCTCTTTTACTCCTCTGACATAGAAGACAAGTGTTCTTTTACTCCTCTGACATAGAAGACTAGATGCTCTTTTACTCCTCTGACATAGAAGACAAGATGTTCTTTTACTCCTCTGACATAGAAGACTAGATGCTCTTTTACTCCTCTGACATATAAAAAACTAGATGCTCTTTAACTCCTCTGACATAGAAAACAAGATGCTCTTTTACTCCTCTGACATAGAAAACCAGATGCTCTTTTACTCCTCTGACATAGAAGACTAGATGCTCTTTTACTCCTCTGACATAGAAGACAAGATGCTCTTTTACTCCTCTGACATAGAAGACTAGATGCTCTTTTACTCCTCTGACATAGAAAACCAGATGCTCTTTTACTCCTCTAACATAGAAGACAAGATGCTCTTTTACTCCTCTGACATAGAAGACCAGATGCTCTTTTACTCCTCTGACATAGAAGACCAGATGCTCTTTTACTCCTCTGAGATAGAAAACCAGATGCTCTTTTACTCCTCTAACATAGAAGACTAGATGCTCTTTTACTCCTCTAACATAAAAGACAAGATGCTCTTTTACTCCTCTGACATAGAAGACCAGATGCTCTTTTACTCCTCTGAGATAGAAAACCAGATGCTCTTTTACTCCTCTAACATAGAAGACTAGATGCTCTTTTACTCCTCTGACAGAGAAGACAAGATGCTCTTTTACTCCTCTGATGTAGAAGACTAGATGCTCTTTTACTCCTCTGACATAGAAGACCAGATGCTCTTTTACTCCTCTGACATAGAAAACCAGATGCTCTTTTACTCCTCTGACATAGAAGACAAGATGCTCTTTTACTCCTGACATAGAAGACTAGCTGCTCTTTTACTCCTCTGACATAGAAAACCAGATGCTCTTTTACTCCTCTGACATAGACAACAAGATGCTCTTTCACTCCTCTGACATAGAAAACCAGATGCTCTTTTACTCCTCTGACATAGAAAACCAGATGCTCTTTTACTCCTCTGACATAGAAGACCAGATGCTATTTTACTCCTCTGACATAGAAGACTAGATGCTCTTTTACTCCTCTGACATAGAAAACCAGATGTTCTTTTACTCCTCTGACAGAAGACCAGATGCTCTTTTACTCCTCTGACATAGAAGACTAGATGCTCTTTTACTCCTCTGACATAGAAAACCAGATGCTCTTTTACTCCTCTAACATAGAAGACAAGATGCTCTTTTACTCCTCTGACATAGAAGACCAGATGCTCTTTTACTCCTCTGAGATAGAAAACCAGATGCTCTTTTACTCCTCTAACATAGAAGACTAGATGCTCTTTTACTCCTCTAACATAGAAGACCAGATGCTCTTTTACTCCTCTGACATAGAAAACCAGATGCTCTTTTACTCCTCTGACATAGAAGACTAGATGCTCTTTTACTCCTCTGACATAGAAGACAAGATGTTCTTTTACTCCTCTGACATAGAAGACAAGATGTTCTTTTACTCCTCTGACATAGAAGACTATATGCTCTTTAACTCCTCTGACATAGAAAACAAGATGCTCTTTTACTCCTCTGACAGAGAAAACCAGATGCTCTTTTACTCCTCTGACATAGAAGATTAGATGCTCTTTTACTCCTCTGACATAGAAGACAAGATGCTCTTTTACTCCTCTGACATAGAAGACTAGATGCTCTTTTACTCCTCTGACATAGATAACCAGATGCTCTTTTACTCCTCTAACATAGAAGACAAGATGCTCTTTTACTCCTCTGACATAGAAGACCAGATGCTCTTTTACTCCTCTGAGATAGAAAACCAGATGCTCTTTTACTCCTCTAACATAGAAGACTAGATGCTCTTTTACTCCTCTAACAGAAGACAAGATGCTCTTTTACTCCTCTGACATAAAAGACCAGATGCTCTTTTACTCCTCTGACATAGAAAAGCAGATGCTCTTTTACTCCTCTGACATAGAAGACAAGATGCTCTTTTACTCCTCTGACATAGAAGACCAGATGCTCTTTTACTCCTCTGAGATAGAAAACCAGATGCTCTTTCACTCCTCTAACATAGAAGACTAGATGCTCTTTTACTCCTCTGATATAGAAGACAAGATGCTCTTTTACTCCTCTGATATAGAAGACTAGATGCTCTTTTACTCCTCTGATATAGAAGACTAGATGCTCTTTTACTCCTCTGACATAGAAGACCAGATGCTCTTTTACTCCTCTGACATAGAAAACCA
Source organism: Bathymodiolus septemdierum (assembly GCA_963383655.1). Lineage (NCBI taxonomy): Eukaryota > Metazoa > Mollusca > Bivalvia > Mytilida > Modiolidae > Bathymodiolus > Bathymodiolus septemdierum. The sequence goes on along the minus strand of OY726525.1, from coordinate 2,313,658 downwards.
GATGCTCTTTTACTCCTGACATAGAAGACAAGATGCTCTTTTACTCCTCTGACATAGAAGACTAGATGCTCTTTTACTCCTCTGACATAGAAAACCAGATGCTCTTTTACTCCTCTAACATAGAAGACTAGATGCTCTTTTACTCCTCTAACATAGAAGACCAGATGCTCTTTTACTCCTCTGACATAGAAGACCAGATGCTCTTTTACTCCTCTGACATAGAAAACCAGATGCTCTTTTACTCCTCTGACATAGAAGACAAGATGCTCTTTTACTCTTCTGACATAGAAGACCAGATGCTCTTTTACTCCTCTGAGATAGAAAACCAGATGCTCTTTTACTCCTCTAACATAGAAGACCAGATGCTCTTTTACTCCTCTGACATAGAAGAAAAGATGCTCTTTTACTCCTCTGACATAGAAGACTAAATGCTCTTTTACTCCTCTGACATAGAAAACCAGATGCTCTTTTACTCCTCTGACAGACGACAAGATGCTCTTTCACTCCTCTGACATAGAAAACCAGATGCTCTTTTACTCCTCTGACATAGAAGACCAGATGCTCTTTTACTCCTCTGACATAGAAGACCAGATGCTCTTTTACTCCTCTGACATAGAAGACCAGATGCTCTTTTACTCCTCTGACATAGAAGACCAGATGCTCTTTTACTCCTCTGACATAGAAGACAAGATGTTCTTTTACTCCTCTGACATAGAAGACAAGATGTTCTTTTACTCCTCTGACATAGAAGACTAGATGCTCTTTAACTCCTCTGACATAGAAAACAAGATGCTCTTTTACTCCTCTGACATAGAAAACCAGATGCTCTTTTACTCCTCTGACATAGAAGACTAGATGCTCCTTTACTCCTCTGACATAGAAGACAAGATGCTCTTTTACTCCTCTGACATAGAAGACCAGATGCTCTTTTACTCCTCTGAGATAGAAAACCAGATGCTCTTTTACTCCTCTAACATAGAAGACTAGATGCTCTTTTACTCCTCTGACATAGAAGACCAGATGTTCTTTTACTCCTCTGACATAGAAGACTAGATGCTCTTTTACTCCTCTAACATAGAAGACAAGATGCTCTTTTACTCCTCTGACATAGAAGACCAGATGCTCTTTTACTCCTCTGACATAGAAAACCGATGCTCTTTTATTCCTCTGACATAGAAGACAAGATGCTCTTTTACTCCTCTGACATAGAAAACCAGATGCTCTTTTACTCCTCTCACATAGAAGACAAGATGCTCTTTTATTCCTTTGACATAGAAGACCAGATGCTCTTTTACTCCTCTGACATAGAAAACCAGATGCTCTTTTACTCCTCTGACATAGAAGACAAGATGCTCTTTTACTCTTCTGACATAGAAGACCAGATGCTCTTTTACTCCTCTGAGATAGAAAACCAGATGCTCTTTTACTCCTCTAACATAGAAGACCAGATGCTCTTTTACTCCTCTGACATAGAAGACATGATACTCTTTTACTCCTCTGATATAGAAGACTAGATGCTCTTTTACTCCTCTGACATAGAAGACCAGATGCTCTTTTACTCCTCTGACATAGAAAACCAGATGCTCTTTTACTCCTCTGACATAGAAGACAAGATGCTCTTTTACTCCTCTGACATAGAAGACAAAATGCTCTTTTACTCCTCTGACATAGAAAACAAGATGCTCTTTTACTCCTCTGACATAGACGACAAGATGCTCTTTCACTCCTCTGACATAGAAAACCAGATGCTCTTTTACTCCTCTGACATAGAAGACCAGATGCTCTTTTACTCCTCTGACATAGAAGACCAGATGCTCTTTTACTCCTCTGACATAGAAGACTAGATGCTCTTTTACTCCTCTGACATAGAAAACCAGATGCTCTTTTACTCCTCTGACATAGAAAACTAGATGCTCTTTTACTCCTTTGACATAGAAGACTAGATGCTCTTTTACTCCTCTGACATAGAAGACTAGATGCTCTTTTACTCCTCTGACATAGAAGATGAGATGCTCTTTTACTCCTCTGACATAGAAGACGAGATGCTCTTTTACTCCTCTGACATAGAAGACAAGATGCTCTTTTACTCCTCTGACACAGAAGACAAGATGCTCTTTTACTCCTCTGACATAGAAGACTAGATGCTCTTTTACTCCTCTGACATAGAAGACCAGATGTTCTTTTACTCCTCTGACATAGAAGACCAGATGCTCTTTTACTCCTCTGACATAGAAGACTAGATGCTCTTTTACTCCTCTGACATAGAAAACCAGATGCTCTTTTACTCCTCTGACATAGAAGACCAGATGCTCTTTTACTCCTCTGACATAGAAGACTAGATGCTCTTTTACTCCTCTGACATAGAAGACCAGATGCTCTTTCACTCCTCTGACATAACCAGATGCTCTTTTACTCCTCTGACATAGAAGACCAGATGCTCTTTACTCCTCTGACATAGAAGACTAGATGCTCTTTTACTCCTCTGACATAGAAGACTAGATGCTCTTTTACTCCTCTGACATAGAAGACCAGATGCTCTTTTACTCCTCTGACATAGAAGACCAGATGCTCTTTTACACCTCTGACATAGAAGACCAGATGCTCTTTTACTCCTCTGACATAGAAGACAAGATGCTCTTTTACTCCTCTGACATAGAAGACCAGATGCTCTTTTACTCCTCTGACATAGAAGACTAGATGCTCTTTTACTCCTCTGACATAGAAGACTAGATGCTCTTTTACTCCTCTGACATAGAAGACTAGATGCTATTTTAATGTGCATCTACTCAGTCACAAAATTATCAGCTGTCAGCTTATTTAAGTAGACATCAGTGAAATTATCGTTTTTATTTTTACTCTTGTTACATTTTCCACCTTTTCTGTATTTTAACAGATACATCTTTTGACAGTTTCGTATGTATTTCGTTGTTTTTAAAGCAATACACATTAAAGTATATCCCAAGCTACACACATAATATAGTGCAGTTAAACTCATTATATATTAAATTCGAATTGAAACATTATTTTTAAATCAAAATAATACAAACCATTACTAATTGATGAATTTCATTTTAAAGAAGATTACTACACGTAGCCATATACCCCCGCTGCAATAGAAAGCTGTGTAATGTGAGTATGTTATCCATGTGATATATTAATATCAGTAAAGGTATCCCCTCTACTGTGTTTTCAAAATTAAAAAGTCTGAATATATCAGCCCTTGAGGAAGACAGAAAAACAATGGCATTTGATATAAAAGGTCGATTACTTTCTCTTGCAAATGTCAGTCCAGAAATAAACTGTTTGAGGTCTTTCACATATGACCTTTTGCTAAGTGTCTAAACAAGATCCAACTATGATACAGTAGGTCGAAAAAGGTGAAAGTCCCATATTCCACAAAATTTGTCGAATTAAAATGGCAGCATAGCAGGCTCAATACATATTATGACTAACAATCCTACCATACATGAACACATTCTGATGAACGGTTTCAGAAGTTGCGTGCACAAGATCTTACTCTGTTACACGATGTATAAAATAGTCAAAGTCCCATAACTCCTGTTTAGGTCCTTTGGCTTACTTGCTCTTAAAAGACTTTTAAATTATTTGGCCTTCAAATCTTTTCACTATGAGTGTACCTGATGAAGATTATTCCAGAAACGTTTTGTGTGCACTAAATTAGATACAGTCAAACCTATCTTATGTGACCTTCCAAGGGAACAGTGAAATATGGTCACATAAGACAGGTGGTTGCTTAATACAGGTTTAATTGATATGAAATGCACTGTGAAGGGAAATAAAATCTAAGGTCACATAATACAAGATGTTGTTTAATAGAGGTGGTCACTAAAGCAGGTTTGACTGTATCTACATTTTTATTGGTACATCACATACACAAGAACATGTGTACCAGTAAAAAAATAACTCACCATTTTCAAATCGCTTTTGTCACTATCACATTCCTCATGTGGGAAAAACCCTACATATCAATTTTCGTTGAAATTAGAACACTTCAAAATTTTACGCATTTTGGCGACCATCTTAAAAATGGCTGCCAAAATGACCGCTATTTTGAAATCGCATTGGTCACGATCACATTCCTCTAAAAACCCCTAAATATAAATTTTCTCTGTAATTGGAGCATTGGAGCACTTCGAAATTGTATAAGTGTTTTGGCGACCATATTGAAAATAGCTGCCAAAATGGCCACCATAATGGCTGCAATGGCCGCCATTTTTAAATCACATTTGTCACTATCACATTCCTCAGGTCGAAAATCTTCTAAATATCAATTTTCGTTGAAATTGCAGCACTTTGAAATTTTGATGTGTTTTGGCTGACATCTAAAAAATGGCCGCCATTCTCACTATTTTTTTTCGAATTTTGCCCAATTTCGAACTTAAGCTAGAGATTCATAATATAATGCTTGTGTGTAAGTTTGAAATCAATTGGTCAACAAATAAAAATCTTAGAGCGCTTACAACTTATCTCGGACAGACGGACTAACGGAATAACAGACGGACGCCCGGCTTTTCCATAACCCCCGCTCCGCTTTGCTGGGGACAAAAATATGTCACAAATGACCAAATAATGCAGTAGCTCACGAAAGTGCACAGAGCATGAGTGAGTTACAACGTTATTTGGTCATGAGTAACAATATTTTTGATAATGAAATTCGTCAATAAGTTATAGTATAAATATCCCAACAAAGAACAAGGAATCAGTTTTATCAGTCTAATAATGGTTCTGATAAAAATACTTACTTCTAGGTTTGTTAGTTAAAGCTAGAGACGTTGACAAAGATCTGTCTCGGGGGTCATTTCCATCTTTCTGGTTGCCTGGCAATTCTAAAGCACTGGGACCAGTAACTAAACTAGGAGGTCGTGACCTATTTTTGCTACCTGATTTATCTGGTGTTAAACTCTATCGAATAAAAATGAAATAATGCATACAATGTATAAATAAAACAATAATATTAATGCTTGCATTAGGAGCATATGATTTATAATATTACTTTTGTAGTGTCCATCAGGTCTGCAATAATAATGCTCTTAGTTATATAAAGAGGAAAATTGACCAATGACCTCAAGCTATTTACCATAATCCTACCACAAGCTATTTACCATAATCTTACTTCAAGCTATTTACCATACTATAACCTCTGTCTATTTACAACAATCTTACCTCAAGTTCATCATCACTGTACAATACATCTTCTCCATTCAATTCTTCCTATAAAGGTAAGATTATACTAATTGACATTTCATAGATAAATTATGAAGTCTGCCCTTTTTTTTAGTACCTCATACATAGCCTTAGTACCCCTGTTCAACAGTTCCTTTTCAGCATTACTAAATCATCCTGACCTGCTGAATTTTATTCCAAGATACAAAAAATCTTTTACAATCTCTAATTCCTTATCCCCATACTTAAAATTAACGTTTGTTGGCAATCTTCCCTTGGAAAAAATCATAACTTTTGTTTTGTCTATATTTACTTTAAGCTTGCATTTGATGCAGTATTCTTGGAATAGATTCAGCATATTCTGTAAATTACTTGTAGATTCTGCCAAAAGGGATGTATCATCAGCATACATAATCACAAATAATTTAACATAATAACCAAGCTCTTGTTCTTATTCATCAGATAAAGTTTTCAAACCAGTTACATTATTATTTTAAAAAAATGTTTCCAAATCATTTAAGTATAAAGAAAATAGGAAAGGATATCAGATTTCTCCTTGTCTGTCTCCGTTGCCACACGTAAAAAATTTGGAAAATTCATTATTATACATAATTCTAGATTTCACATTATGCTACATATTAACTATTACATTGTGCATTTTACCATTAATATGATTCATGAGTAACTTATACCATAAACTCTCTCTCTCAAAACAGTATCAAAGGCTTTTTCAAAATCCATGAAAAAGGTTAAAAGTTAGTTAAATTACTTCTCACTTTACATTAAACAACAGCACACAATATATATTTCATTCTAATAACAGTAAGATCATTATTGTACCAGGAGTGAACATTCTACCAATGCCTTACTAAAATGTTCAAATAATCCATGATTCATGATCTAATGTGCTGTTAATGATTGATAAATGAGAGACAAGCAGAACATACAGGTACCATTACTTTTGGGTTTAAAGACAGTTCACTCTTTTTTCTCTTTTTAATTCAACGTTCTTGAAAAGATAAACTTACAAAAGAGAGATCCCAGTCAATATTAATGTTACCGAACACATCCTTCCTTCCTTGTAAAGCTGCATTCAGCTGAAAAAGTATAATAAAAAAATGTGGACAGTGTACATAAGAGTGAGTGAGTGATTGTTGTTTAATGCCAATTCAGCAATTTTTCAGCTATATCATGGCCAGAACAAGTTAATTTTCAATGAAGATGAAGTCCGCTTTGGTCTAGACCAACACCCTGAGTTGGATTTTTATAGTGCCAGCACACTGAAACACTCAGACACATTATCCTAATTCCGAGCCAACCAGTCTTTGTTCTTTCTTTTTAATGTTGCGTGCTAAGCGGAGAAGCAACAAATACCAAACGAGGCTCGAACTCACGACCTTCCACACTCGAGGCGAGCATGCTACCCATTACGCCACCAATGTGATTGTGTACATTGGATATTAATAGTCTGTAGATCTGTTGTATCACAAACTAAATCTCTTTATAATAGATTTAACAGAGGTAATGAGTGATTGTTTTTAATGCCAAATCAGCATTTATTTGATCTAAATCATGGTAAGAACAAGTTAATGAAATAATGATGGATCACTGAAATAACAGTCTGCAGGTAGACACGTCGCTCCACTCCGACACATTATCCTGATTTACTCTTACTCCTTACAGCTGCATAGTGAAGAAACAGCAAATACCAAGTTTATAGTCGTTGATTGTTGTTTGATTAAGATTCACCCGACCAGGACTCCAACTCTAGATCTACTGCACTCGAGGCACAGACGCTTTCACCTGACCAGGACTCCAACTCTAGATCTACTGCACTCGAGACACAGACACTTTCACCTGACCAGGACTCCAACTCTAGATCTACTGCACTCAAGACACAGACGCTTTCACCTGACCAGGACTCCAACTCTAGATCTACTGCACTCGAGGCACAGACGCTTTCACCTGACCAGGACTCCAACTCTAGATCTACTGCACTCAAGACACAGACGCTTTCACCTGACCAGGGCTCCAACTCTAGATCTACTGCACTCGAGGCACAGATGCTTTCACCTGACCAGGACTCCAACTCTAGATCTACTGCACTCGAGGCACAGACACTTTCACCTGACCAGGACTCCAACTCTAGATCTACTGCACTCGAGGCACAGATGCTTTCACCTGACCAGGGCTCCAACTCTAGATCTACTGCACTCGAGGCACAGATGCTTTCACCTGACCAGGACTCCAACTCTAGATCTACTGCACTCGAGGCACAGACGCTTTCACCTGACCAGGGCTCCAACTCTAGATCTACTGCACTCGAGGCACAGATGCTTTCACCTGACTAGGACTCCAACTCTAGATCTACTGCACTCGAGGCACAGACACTTTCACCTGACCAGGACTCCAACTCTAGATCTACTGCACTCGAGGCACAGATGCTTTCACCTGACCAGGGCTCCAACTCTAGATCTACTGCACTCGAGGCACAGATGCTTTCACCTGACCAGGACTCCAACTCTAGATCTACTGCACTCGAGGCACAGACGCTTTCACCTGACCAGGGCTCCAACTCTAGATCTACTGCACTCGAGGCACAGACGCTTTCACCTGACCAGGGCTCCAACTCTAGATCTACTGCACTCGAGACAGACACTTTCACCTGACCAGGGCTCCAACTCTAGATCTACTGCACTCGAGGCACAGACACTTTCACCTGACCAGGACTCCAACTCTAGATCTACTGCACTCAAGGCACAGACGCTTTCACCTGACCAGGACTCCAACTCTAGATCTACTGCACTCGAGGCACAGACACTTTCACCTGACCAGGACTCCAACTCTAGATCTACTGCACTCGAGGCACAGACACTTTCACCTGACCAGGACTCCAACTCTAGATCTACTGCACTCGAGGCACAGACACTTTCACCTGACCAGGACTCCAACTCTAGATCTACTGCACTCGAGGCACAGACACTTTCACCTGACCAGGACTCCAACTCTAGATCTACTGCACTCAAGACACAGACGCTTTCACCTGACCAGGGCTCCAACTCTAGATCTACTGCACTCGAGACAGACACTTTCACCTGACCAGGGCTCCAACTCTAGATCTACTGCACTCGAGGCACAGACACTTTCACCTGACCAGGACTCCAACTCTAGATCTACTGCACTCAAGGCACAGACGCTTTCACCTGACCAGGACTCCAACTCTAGATCTACTGCACTCGAGGCACAGACACTTTCACCTGACCAGGACTCCAACTCTAGATCTACTGCACTCGAGGCACAGACACTTTCACCTGACCAGGACTCCAACTCTAGATCTACTGCACTCGAGGCACAGACACTTTCACCTGACCAGGACTCCAACTCTAGATCTACTGCACTCGAGGCACAGACACTTTCACCTGACCAGGACTCCAACTCTAGATCTACTGCACTCGAGGCACAGACACTTTCACCTGACCAGGACTCCAACTCTAGATCTACTGCACTCGAGGCACAGACACTTTCACCTGACCAGGACTCCAACTCTAGATCTACTGCACTCGAGGCACAGACACTTTCACCTGACCAGGGCTCCAACTCTAGATCTACTGCACTCAAGACACAGACGCTTTCACCTGACCAGGGCTCCAACTCTAGATCTACTGCCCTCAAGACACAGACGCTTTCACCTGACCAGGGCTCCAACTCTAGATCTACTGCACTCAAGACACAGACGCTTTCACCTGACCAGGGCTCCAACTCTAGATCTACTGCACTCGAGACACAGACGCTTTCACCTGACCAGGGCTCCAACTCTAGATCTACTGCACTCGAGGCACAGACAATTTCACCTGACCAGGACTCCAACTCTAGATCTACTGCACTCGAGACACAGACACTTTCACCTGACCAGGACTCCAACTCTAGATCTACTGCACTCGAGGCACAGATGCTTTCACCTGACCAGGACTCCAACTCTAGATCTACTGCACTCGAGGCACAGACACTTTCACCTGACCAGGGTTCCAACTCTAGATCTACTGCACTCGAGACACAGACGCTTTCACCTGACCAGGGCTCCAACTCTAGATCTACTGCACTCGAGACACACACGCTTTCACCTGACCAGGGCTCCAACTCTAGATCGACTGTACTCGAGACACAGACGCTTTCACCTGACCAGGGCTCCAACTCTAGATCTACTGCACTCGAGACACAGACACTTTCACCTGACCAGGGTTCCAACTCTAGATCTACTGCACTTGAGACACAGACGCTTTCACCTGACCAGGACTCCGACTCTAGATCTACTGCACTCGAGGCACAGACACTTTCACCTGACCAGGGCTCCAACTCTAGATCTACTGCACTCGAGACAGATGCTTTCACCTGACCAGGGCACCAACTCTAGATCTACTGCACTCGAGGCACAGACAATTTCACCTGACAAGGGCTCCAACTCTAGATCTACTGCACTCGAGGCACAGACAATTTCACTTGACACGGGGGTCCAACTCTAGATCTACTGCACTCGAGACACAGACGCTTTCACCTGGCCAGGACTCCAACTCTAGATCTAGTGCACTCGAGACACAGACACTTTCACCTGACCAGGGCTCCAACTCTAGATCTACTGCATTCGAGACACAAACGCTTTCACCTGACCAGGGGTCCAACTCTAGATCTACTGCACTCGAGGCACAGACGCTTTCACCTGACCAGGACTCCAACTCTAGATCTACTGCACTCGAGGCACACACTTTCACCTGACCAGGACTCCAACTCTAGATCTACTGCACTCGAGGCACAGGCACTTTCACCTGACCAGGGCTCCAACTCTAGATCTACTGCACTCGAGACACAGACGCTTTCACCTGACCAGGACTCCAACTCTAGATCTACTGCACTCGATACACAGACACTTTCACCTGACCAGGGCTCCAACTCTAGATCTACTGCACTCGAGGCACAGACACTTTCACCTGTCCAGGACTCCGACTCTAGATCTACTGCACTCGAGACACAGACACTTTCACCTGACCAGGACTCCGACTCTAGATCTATTGCATTCGAGACACAGACACTTTCACCTGACCAGGGCTCCAACTCTAGATCTACTGCACTCGAGGCACAGACACTTTCACCTGACCAGGGTTCCAACTCTAGATCTACTGCACTCAAGGCACAGACACTTTCACCTGACCAGGACTGCAACTCTAGATCTACTGCACTCGAGGCACAGACACTTTCACCTGACCAGGACTCCAACTCTAGATCTACTGCACTCGAGGCACAGACACTTTCACCTGACCAGGGTTCCAACTCTAGATCTACTGCACTCAAGGCACAGACACTTTCACCTGACCAGGACTGCAACTCTAGATCTACTGCACTCGAGGCACAGATGCTTTCACCTGACCAGGGCTCCAACTCTAGATCTACTGCACTCGAGGCACAGACACTTTCACCTGAACAGGGCTCCAACTCTAGATCTACTACACTCGAGGCACAGACACTTTCACCTGACCAGGACTCCAACTCTAGATCTACTGCACTCGAGGAACACACTTTCACCTGACCAGGACTCCAACTCTAGATCTACTGCACTCGAGGCACAGACATTTTCACCTGACCAGGACTCCAACTCTAGATCTACTGCACTCGAGGCACAGATGCTTTCACCTGACCAGGACTCCAACTCTAGATCTACTGCACTCGAGGCACACACTTACACCTGACCAGGACTCCAACTCTAGATCTACTGCACTCGAGGCACAGATGCTTTCACCTGACCAGGACTCCAACTCTAGATCTACTGCACTCGAGGCACAGACACTTTCATCTGACCAGGGCTCCAACTCTAGAGCTACTGCACTCGAGACACAGACGCTTTAACCTGACCAGGACTCCAACTCTAGATCTACTGCACTCGAGACACAGACACTTTCACCTGACCAGGGCTCCAACTCTAGATCTACTGCACTCGAGGCACAGACACTTTCACCTGTCCAGGACTCCGACTCTAGATCTACTGCACTCGAGACACAGACACTTTCACCTGACCAGGGCTCCAACTCTAGATCTACTGCACTCGAGGCACAGACACTTTCACCTGATCAGGACTCCGACTCTAGATCTACTGCACTCGAGGCACAGACACTTTCACCTGATCAGGGCTCCAACTCTAGATCTACTGCACTCGAGTCACAGACGCTTTCACCTGACCAGGACTCCAACTCTAGATCTACTGCACTCGAGGCACAGACGCTTTCACCTGACCAGGACTCCAACTCTAGATCTACTGCACTCGAGGCACAGACACTTTCACCTGACCAGGACGCCAACTCTAGATCCACTGCACTCGAGGCACAGACGCTTTCACCTGACCAGGACTCCAACTCTAGATCTACTGCACTCGAGGCACAGACACTTTCACCTGACCAGGACTCCAACTCTAGATCTACTGCACTCGAGATACAGACGTTTTCACCTGACCAGGACGCCAACTCTAGATCCACTGCACTCGAGGCACAGACGCTTTCACCTGACCAGGACTCCAACTCTAGATCTACTGCACTCGAGGCACAGACACTTTCACCTGACCAGGACTCCAACTCTAGATCTACTGCACTCGAGATACAGACACTTTCACCTGACCAGGACTCCAACTCTAGATCTACTGCACTCGAGATACAGACACTTTCACCTGACCAGGACGCCAACTCTAGATCCACTGCACTCGAGGCACAGACGCTTTCACCTGACCAGGACTCCAACTCTAGATCTACTGCACTCGAGGCACAGACACTTTCACCTGACCAGGACTCCAACTCTAGATCTACTGCACTCGAGGCACAGACGTTTTCACCTGACCAGGGCTCCAACTCTAGATCTACTGCACTCGAGATACAGACGCTTATCTTTACATGATTGATGTGTCTATATGGTAGATTTAAATCTACTTATATAATCAGTGCCTATCATCACTAACATTCTGTTCATTTATTTCACACCAAGTAACTGCACACTTACCAAGTCAATGCACATTTCATGGGTGTTTTCTTTGGCTATATCTAATGGAGTGTGACCGTTGTTGTTCTCTACGCTGGCAAGCTCTGGTTGTGTGCGTAGTATCAATTTCATACACTCCGTTTTATTCAGTAATGAACACAAATGTAAAGCAGTATTTCCTTTTTTGTTTTTATAACGTAAACTTCCACTGAAAATATAAAAAAAAAATTGATCTATGACTACACGTTTGATTTTATGTAATTTACTAGTCAGCGAGTAGTTCTTGCTAAGCAATAATGCTCACCATCTAGAGTAACGGTCATCATCTAGAGTAACAATACTCTTCTCACAACCTAAAGTAACACTGGTCATCATCTAGAGTAACAATGCTCATCATCAAGAGTAACAATGGTCATCATTTAGAGTAACAATACTCACAACCTAGAGTAACAATACTCACAACCTAGAGTAACAATGGTCACCATCTAGAGTAACAATGGTCATCATCTAGAGTAACAATACTCTTCTCCCAACCTAGAGTAACAATGGACACCATCTAGAGTAACAATACTCTTCTCACAACCTAGAGTAACAATACTCTTTTCACAACCTAGAGTAACACTGGTCATCATCTAGAGTAACAATGGTCACCATCTAGAGTAACAATTCTCATCATCTAGAGTAACAATACTCTTCTCACAACCTAGAGTAACAATGCTCATCATCTAGAGTAACAATACTCTTCTCACAACCTAGAGTAACACTGGTCATCATCTAGAGTAACAATGGTCATCATCTAGAGTAACAATACTCTTTTCCCAACCTAGAGTAACACTGGTCATCATCTAGAGTAACAATGGTCATCATCTAGAGTAACAATACTCTTTTCCCAACCTAGAGTAACAATGGATACCATCTAGAGTAACAATACTCTTCTCACAACCTAGAGTAACAATGCTCATCATCTAGAATAACAATACTCTTCTCACAACCTAGAGTAACACTGGTCATCATCTAGAGTAACAATGCTCATCATCTAGAGTAACAATGGTCACCATTTAGAGTAACAATACTCACAACCTAGAGTAACAATACTCTTCTCCCAACCTAGAGTAACAATGGTCACCATCTAGATTAACAATACTCATCATCTAGAGTAACAATACTCATCATCTAGAGTAACAATGGTCATCATCTAGAGTAACAATACTCATCATCTAGAGTAACAATACTCTTCTCCCAACCTAGAGTAACAATGGTCACCATCTAGAGTAACAATGGTCATCATCTAGAGTAACAATACTCATCATCTAGAGTAACAATACTCATCATCTAGAGTAACAATGGTCATCATCTAGAGTAACAATGGTCACCATCTAGAGTAACAATACTCATCATCTAGAGTAACAATACTCATCATCTAGAGTAACAATGGTCATCATCTAGAGTAACAATGGTCACCATCTAGAGTACCAATGGTCACCATCTAGAGTAACAATGGTCACCATCTAGGGTAACAATGGTCACCATCTAGGGTAACAATGGTCATCATCTAGAGTAACAATGGTCACCATCTAGAGTAACAATACTCATCATCTAGAGTAACAATACTCATCATCTAGAGTAACAATGGTCATCATCTAGAGTAACAATGGTCACCATCTAGAGTACCAATGGTCACCATCTAGAGTAACAATGGTCACCATCTAGGGTAACAATGGTCATCATCTAGAGTAACAATACTCATCATCTAGAGTAACAATGGTCATCATCTAGAGTAACAATGGTCACCATCTAGAGTAACAATGGTCACCATCTAGGGTAACAATGGTCATCATCTAGAGTAACAATACTCATCTTCTAGAGTAACAATGGTCACCATCTAGAGTAACAATGGTCACCATCTAGAGTAACAATGGTCACCATCTAGGGTAACAATACTCATCATCTAGAGTAACAATGGTCATCATCTAGAGTAACAATGGTCACCATCTAGAGTAACAATGGTCATCATCTAGAGTAACAATGGTCACCATCTAGAGTAACAATGGTCATCATCTAGAGTAACAATACTCATCATCTAGAGTAACAATACTCATCATCTAGAGTAACAATGGTCATCATCTAGAGTAACAATGGTCACCATCTAGAGTAACAATGGTCATCATCTAGAGTAACAATACTCTTCTCACAACTTAGTGTAACAATGGACACCATCTAGAGTAACAATGGTCACCATCTAGAGTAACAATGGTCATCATCTAGAGTAACAATGGTCATCATCTAGAGTAACAATGGTCACCATCTAGAGTAACAATGGTCACCATCTAGAGTAACAATACTCATCATCTAGAGTAACAATACTCATCATCTAGAGTAACAATACTCATCATCTAGAGTAACAATGGTCATCATCTAGAGTAACAATGGTCACCATCTAGAGTAACAATACTCATCATCTAGAGTAACAATACTCATCATCTAGAGTAACAATACTCATCATCTAGAGTAACAATACTCATCATCTAGAGTAACAATGGTCACCATCTAGAGGAACAATGGTCATCATCTAGAGTAACAATACTCATCATCTAGAGTAACAATGGTCACTATCTAGAGTAACAATGGTCATCATCTAGAGTAACAATGCTCATCATCTAGAGTAACAATACTCATCATCTAGAGTAACAATACTCTTCTCCCAACCTAGAGTAACAATGGTCACCATCTAGAGTAACAATACTCTTCTCCCAACCTAGTGTAACAATGGACACCATCTAGAGTAACAATGGTCACCATCTAGAGTAACAATGGTCATCATCTAGAGTAACAATACTCATCATCTAGAGTAACAATGGTCATCATCTAGAGTAACAATGGTCACCATCTAGAGTAACAATACTCATCATCTAGAGTAACAATGGTCACCATCTAGAGTAACAATGGTCACCATCTAGAGTAACAATACTCATCATCTAGAGTAACAATACTCATCATCTAGAGTAACAATACTCATCATCTAGAGTAACAATGGTCATCATCTAGAGTAACAATGGTCACCATCTAGAGTAACAATACTCATCATCTAGAGTAACAATGGTCACCATCTAGAGTAACAATGGTCATCATCTAGAGTAACAATACTCATCATCTAGAGTAACAATACTCATCATCTAGAGTAACAATGGTCATCATCTAGAGTAACAATGGTCACCATCTAGAGTACCAATGGTCACCATCTAGAGTAACAATGGTCATCATCTAGAGTAACAATACTCTTCTCCCAACCTAGAGTAACAATGGTCACCATCTAGAGTAACAATGGTCATCATCTAGAGTAACAATGGTCATCATCTAGAGTAACAATGGTCACCATCTAGAGTAACAATACTCATCATTTAGAGTAACAATACTCTTCTCCCAACCTAGAGGAACAATGGTCATCATCTAGAGTAACAATACTCATCATCTAGAGTAACAATACTCTTCTCCCAACCTAGAGTAACAATGGTCACCATCTAGAGTAACAATACTCTTCTCCCAACCTAGAGTAACAATGGTCATCATCTAGAGTAACAATGGTCATCATCTAGAGTAACAATGGTCATCATCTAGAGTAACAATACTCATCATCTAGAGTAACAATACTCATCATCTAGAGTAACAATGGTCACCATCTAGAGTAACAATACTCTTCTCCCAACCTAGAGTAACAATGGTCATCATCTAGAGTAACAATGGTCACCATCTAGAGTAACAATGGTCACCATCTAGAGTAACAATACTCATCATCTAGAGTAACAATACTCTTCTCCCAACCTAGAGTAACAATGGTCACCATCTAGAGTAACAATACTCTTCTCCCAACCTAGAGTAACAATGGTCATCATCTAGAGTAACAATGGTCACCATCTAGAGTAACAATGGTCACCATCTAGAGTAACAATACTCTTCTCCCAACCTAGAGTAACAATGGTCATCATCTAGAGTAACAATGGTCACCATCTAGAGTAACAATGGTCATCATCTAGAGTAACAATACTCATCATCTAGAGTAACAATACTCTTCTCCCAACCTAGAGTAACAATGGTCACCATCTAGAGTAACAATACTCTTCTCCCAACCTAGAGTAACACTGGTCATCATCTAGAGTAACAATGGTCATCATCTAGAGTAACAATGGTCATCATCTAGAGTAACAATGGTCACCATCTAGAGTAACAATGGTCACCATCTAGAGTAACAATGGTCATCATCTAGAGTAACAATACTCATCATCTAGAGTAACAATGGTCACCATCTAGAGTAACAATGGTCATCATCTAGAGTAACAATACTCATCATCTAGAGTAACAATGGTCATCATCTAGAGTAACAATACTCATCATCTAGAGTAACAATGGTCACCATCTAGAGTAACAATGGTCACCATCTAGGGTAACAATGGTCATCATCTAGAGTAACAATGGTCATCATCTAGAGTAACAATGGTCATCATCTAGAGTAACAATGGTCACCATCTAGAGTAACAATACTCATCATCTAGAGTAACAATACTCTTCTCCCAACCTAGAGTAACAATGGTCCCCATCTAGAGTAACAATACTCATCATCTAGAGTAACAATGGTCATCATCTAGAGTAACAATACTCATCATCTAGAGTAACAATACTCTTCTCCCAACCTAGAGTAACAATGGTCACCATCTACAGTAACAATGGTCATCATCTAGAGTAACAATGGTCATCATCTAGAGTAACAATACTCATCATCTAGAGTAACAATACTCTTCTCCCAACCTAGAGTAACAATGCTCATCATCTAGAGTGACAATGGTCATCATCTAGAGTAACAATAGTCATCATCTAGAGTAACAATACTCATCATCTAGAGTAACAATGGTCACCATCTAGAGTAACAATAGTCATCATCTAGAGTAACAATACTCTTCTCCCAACCTAGAGTAACAATGGTCACCATCTAGAGTAACAATGCTCATCATCTAGAGTAACAATGGTCATCATCTAGAGTAACAATACTCATCATCTAGAGTAACAATACTCATCATCTAGAGTAACAATACTCATCATCTAGAGTAACAATGGTCATCATCTAGAGTAACAATGGTCACCATCTAGAGTAACAATACTCATCATCTAGAGTAACAATACTCATCATCTAGAGTAACAATACTCATCATCTAGAGTAACAATACTCATCATCTAGAGTAACAATGGTCACCATCTAGAGGAACAATGGTCATCATCTAGAGTAACAATACTCATCATCTAGAGTAACAATGGTCACTATCTAGAGTAACAATGGTCATCATCTAGAGTAACAATGCTCATCATCTAGAGTAACAATACTCATCATCTAGAGTAACAATACTCTTCTCCCAACCTAGAGTAACAATGGTCACCATCTAGAGTAACAATACTCTTCTCCCAACCTAGTGTAACAATGGACACCATCTAGAGTAACAATGGTCACCATCTAGAGTAACAATGGTCATCATCTAGAGTAACAATACTCATCATCTAGAGTAACAATGGTCATCATCTAGAGTAACAATGGTCACCATCTAGAGTAACAATACTCATCATCTAGAGTAACAATGGTCACCATCTAGAGTAACAATGGTCACCATCTAGAGTAACAATACTCATCATCTAGAGTAACAATACTCATCATCTAGAGTAACAATACTCATCATCTAGAGTAACAATGGTCATCATCTAGAGTAACAATGGTCACCATCTAGAGTAACAATACTCATCATCTAGAGTAACAATGGTCACCATCTAGAGTAACAATGGTCATCATCTAGAGTAACAATACTCATCATCTAGAGTAACAATACTCATCATCTAGAGTAACAATGGTCATCATCTAGAGTAACAATGGTCACCATCTAGAGTACCAATGGTCACCATCTAGAGTAACAATGGTCATCATCTAGAGTAACAATACTCTTCTCCCAACCTAGAGTAACAATGGTCACCATCTAGAGTAACAATGGTCATCATCTAGAGTAACAATGGTCATCATCTAGAGTAACAATGGTCACCATCTAGAGTAACAATACTCATCATTTAGAGTAACAATACTCTTCTCCCAACCTAGAGGAACAATGGTCATCATCTAGAGTAACAATACTCATCATCTAGAGTAACAATACTCTTCTCCCAACCTAGAGTAACAATGGTCACCATCTAGAGTAACAATACTCTTCTCCCAACCTAGAGTAACAATGGTCATCATCTAGAGTAACAATGGTCATCATCTAGAGTAACAATGGTCATCATCTAGAGTAACAATACTCATCATCTAGAGTAACAATACTCATCATCTAGAGTAACAATGGTCACCATCTAGAGTAACAATACTCTTCTCCCAACCTAGAGTAACAATGGTCATCATCTAGAGTAACAATGGTCACCATCTAGAGTAACAATGGTCACCATCTAGAGTAACAATACTCATCATCTAGAGTAACAATACTCTTCTCCCAACCTAGAGTAACAATGGTCACCATCTAGAGTAACAATACTCTTCTCCCAACCTAGAGTAACAATGGTCATCATCTAGAGTAACAATGGTCACCATCTAGAGTAACAATGGTCACCATCTAGAGTAACAATACTCTTCTCCCAACCTAGAGTAACAATGGTCATCATCTAGAGTAACAATGGTCACCATCTAGAGTAACAATGGTCATCATCTAGAGTAACAATACTCATCATCTAGAGTAACAATACTCTTCTCCCAACCTAGAGTAACAATGGTCACCATCTAGAGTAACAATACTCTTCTCCCAACCTAGAGTAACACTGGTCATCATCTAGAGTAACAATGGTCATCATCTAGAGTAACAATGGTCATCATCTAGAGTAACAATGGTCACCATCTAGAGTAACAATGGTCACCATCTAGAGTAACAATGGTCATCATCTAGAGTAACAATACTCATCATCTAGAGTAACAATGGTCACCATCTAGAGTAACAATGGTCATCATCTAGAGTAACAATACTCATCATCTAGAGTAACAATGGTCATCATCTAGAGTAACAATACTCATCATCTAGAGTAACAATGGTCACCATCTAGAGTAACAATGGTCACCATCTAGGGTAACAATGGTCATCATCTAGAGTAACAATGGTCATCATCTAGAGTAACAATGGTCATCATCTAGAGTAACAATGGTCACCATCTAGAGTAACAATACTCATCATCTAGAGTAACAATACTCTTCTCCCAACCTAGAGTAACAATGGTCCCCATCTAGAGTAACAATACTCATCATCTAGAGTAACAATGGTCATCATCTAGAGTAACAATACTCATCATCTAGAGTAACAATACTCTTCTCCCAACCTAGAGTAACAATGGTCACCATCTACAGTAACAATGGTCATCATCTAGAGTAACAATGGTCATCATCTAGAGTAACAATACTCATCATCTAGAGTAACAATACTCTTCTCCCAACCTAGAGTAACAATGCTCATCATCTAGAGTGACAATGGTCATCATCTAGAGTAACAATAGTCATCATCTAGAGTAACAATACTCATCATCTAGAGTAACAATGGTCACCATCTAGAGTAACAATAGTCATCATCTAGAGTAACAATACTCTTCTCCCAACCTAGAGTAACAATGGTCACCATCTAGAGTAACAATGCTCATCATCTAGAGTAACAATGGTCATCATCTAGAGTAACAATACTCATCATCTAGAGTAACAATACTCTTCTCCCAACCTAGAGTAACAATGGTCACCATCTAGAGTAACAATGGTCATCATCTAGAGTAACAATGGTCATCATCTAGAGTAACAATACTCATCATCTAGAGTAACAATACTCTTCTCCCAACCTAGAGTAACAATGCTCATCATCTAGAGTGACAATGGTCATCATCTAGAGTAACAATAGTCATCATCTAGAGTAACAATACTCATCATCTAGAGTAACAATGGTCACCATCTAGAGTAACAATAGTCATCATCTAGAGTAACAATACTCTTCTCCCAACCTAGAGTAACAATGGTCACCATCTAGAGTAACAATGCTCATCATCTAGAGTGACAATGGTCATCATCTAGAGTAACAATACTCATCATCTAGAGTAACAATACTCATCATCTAGAGTAACAATGGACATCATCTAGAGTAACAATACTCATCATCTAGAGTAACAATGGTCATCATCTAGAGTAACAATACTCATCATCTAGAGTAACAATGGACATCATCTAGAGTAACAATGGACATCATCTAGAGTAACAATGGTCACCATCTAGAGTAACAATACTCATCATCTAGAGTAACAATGGTCACCATCTAGAGTAACAATGGACATCATCTAGAGTAACAATGGACATCATCTAGAGTAACAATGGACATCATCTAGAGTAACAATGGTCATCATCTAGAGTAACAATGGTCATCATCTAGAGTAACAATGGTCACCATCTAGAGTAACAATGGTCACCATCTAGAGTAACACTGGTCATCATCTAGAGTAACAGTGGTCATCATCTAGAGTAACAATGGTCACCATCTAGAGTAAGAATGGTCATCATCTAGAGTAACAATGGACATCATCTAGAGTAACAATGGACATCATCTAGAGTAACAATGGTCATCATCTAGAGTAACAATGGTCACCATCTAGAGTAACAATGGTCACCATCTAGAGTAACAATACTCATCATCTAGAGTAACAATACTCATCATCTAGAGTAACAATGGTCATCATCTAGAGTAACAATACTCATCATCTAGAGTAACAATACTCATCATCTAGAGTAACAATACTCATCATCTAGAGTAACAATGATCACCATCTAGAGTAACAATGGTCATCATCTAGAGTAACAATGGTCATCATCTAGAGTAACAATGGTCACCATCTAGAGTAACAATACTCATCATCTAGAGTAACAATGGTCATCATCTAGAGTAACAATACTCATCATCTAGAGTAACAATGGTCATCATCTAGAGTGACAATGGTCATCATCTAGAGTAACAATGCTCATCATCTAGAGTGACAATGGTCATCATCTAGAGTAACAATGGTCACCATCTAGAGTAACAATACTCATCATCTAGAGTAACAATACTCATCATCTAGAGTAACAATACTCATCATCTAGAGTAACAATGGTCATCATCTAGAGTAACAATACTCATCATCTAGAGTAACAATGGTCACCATCTAGAGTAACAATGGTCATCATCTAGAGTAACAATACTCATCATCTAGAGTAACAATGCTCATCATCTAGAGTAACAATACTCTTCTCCCAACCTAGAGTAACAATGGTCATCATCTAGAGTAACAATACTCATCATCTAGAGTAACAGTGGTCATCATCTAGAGTAACAATGGTCACCATCTAGAGTAACAATGGTCACCATCTAGAGTAACAATGGTCATCATCTAGAGTAACAATACTCATCATCTAGAGTAACAATGGTCACCATCTAGAGTAAGAATGGTCATCATCTAGAGTAACAATGGTCACCATCTAGAGTACCAATGCTCATCATCTAGAGTAACAATACTCTTCTCCCAACCTAGAGTAACAATGGTCATCATCTAGAGTAACAATGCTCATCATCTAGAGTAACAATGGTCACCATCTAGAGTACCAATGCTCATCATCTAGAGTAACAATACTCTTCTCCCAACCTAGAGTAACAATGGTCATCATCTAGAGTAACAATACTCATCATCTAGAGTAACAATACTCTTCTCCCAACCTAGAGTAACAATGGTCACCATCTAGAGTAACAATGCTCATCATCTAGAGTAACAATGGTCACCATCTAGAGTAACAATGGTCATCATCTAGAGTAACAATGCTCATCATCTAGAGTAACAATACTCAAAACCTCGAGTAACAATACTCACAACCTAGAGTAACAATGGTCACCATCTAGAGTAACAATACTCACAACCTAGAGTAACAATACTCACCATCTAGAGTAACAATGGTCATCATCTAGGGTAACAATACTCACAACCTAGAGTAATAATACTCACAACCTAGAGTAACAATGGTCACCATCTAGAGTAACAATACTCACAACCTAGAGTAACAATACTCACCATCTAGAGTAACAATACTCACAACCTAGAGTAACAATACTCTTCTCCCAACCTAGAGTAACAATACTCACAACCTAGAGTAACAATACTCACAACCTAGAGTAACAATACTCACAACATAGAGTAACAATGGTCATCATCTAGAGTAACAATACTCATTACCTAGTTTAAGAAGAGTTTGAAGATACCAAAGGGAGGTAATCAGAATCCATAAATCGAAGAAAGACGGACAAAACAATGGCCAAAAGAAAAAGGACAAAAAGACAATCAACGATCTACAAAACATACACATAAAACTAAAGATCAAGTAACATGAACCCCACTTAAAACCAGGGATGAACTCAGGTGCTATGGAAGGAAAAGCAGTTCCTGTTCCACTAGTGGCACCTGTCCTGTTGATCTAGTTACAAACTCGGTGATAAGTCATGAAAGGGGAAAGGAACAAGCTCTGGAATATCATATCAACTGAGAGAGATATATACGTACTCCATATGCAGGTGCTGCTGGAATGTTGCTACATATAAATAGAAAGGTCATAATGGCAAAATTGAAATCATCTCTTTTGTCGTAAAGTTTCGTTCTTAACCGCCTCTCACTGTCAATTTCGAGGTGTATGTCAAGGTATGAAGCAGACCTGGCTGTATCTGTGGTATCCTTTATTTCAAGCTCAATGAAATAGATTTAATTCTTTTTAATTTTTGGTGCTTAATGCCACTTTCAGCAATATTTCAGCTATATCATTGAGCCACTCAGGCCCTCAATGAAATAGATTCGATCAACGAAATCACTCATACAAGCCTATCACCAATACGGCGTGGGTTCGCGTCCGGCTTTGTAAATTACAAAAAGAGTGCAATCGACTCACAATCGCAAGTGATAAAGTTTACCAATAAAATCAAATCAAATAATCTGTTGATTACAAGCAATCTAGTAATGTTAATTCATATAAAATATTTTGTATGTGGTAAAATTACCATAAATCCTTTCTGAAACTGTCATATATAGTAATCAAATATATTATGAGCAAATGCTTGCATGACATCATAAAAACAAACATACATATATGGCTGCTTAGAAGATAAGGAAGAATATGTGTTCTACTAAGCTGCTAATTCTTTGATCTGCATATCTCACATTTTCTTCTTTTTTTTCTCTGTGTTTTTTGGAGGGAGG
Organism: Bathymodiolus septemdierum; assembly: GCA_963383655.1. Taxonomy (NCBI): domain Eukaryota; kingdom Metazoa; phylum Mollusca; class Bivalvia; order Mytilida; family Modiolidae; genus Bathymodiolus; species Bathymodiolus septemdierum. The sequence continues at coordinate 2,290,159 of OY726525.1, read as the reverse complement.
GGTAACGGTGTATCCTTCAGTTGAGGAGGGAGGGGTAATGGTGTATCCTTCAGTTGAGGAGTAATGGTGTATCCTTCAGTTGAGGAGGTAGAGGTAATGGTGTATCCTTCAGTTGAGGAGGAAGGGGTAATGGTGTATCCTTCAGTTGAGGAGCGAGGGGTAATGGTGTATCCTTCAGTTGAGGAGGGAGAGGTAATGGTGTATCCTTCAGTTGAGGAGGGAGGTATAATGGTGTATCCTTCAGCTGAAGAGGGAGGGGTAATGGTGTATCCTTCAGTTGAGGAGGGAGGGGTAATGGTGTATCCTTCAGTTGAGGAGTAATGGTGTATCCTTCAGTTGAGGAGGTAGAGGTAATGGTGTATCCTTCAGTTGAGGAGGGAGGGGTAATGGTGTATCCTTCAGTTGAGGAGGGAGAGGTAATGGTGTATCCTTCAGCTGAGGAGGGAGGGGTAATGGTGTATCCTTCAGTTGAGGAGCGAGGGGTAATGGTGTATCCTTCAGTTGAGGAGGGAGGGGTAATGGTGTATCCTTCAGTTGAGGAGGAAGGGGTAATGGTGTATCCTTCAGTTGAGGAGGTAGAGGTAATGGTGTATCCTTCAGTTGAGGAGGGAGGGGTAATGGTGTATCCTTCAGTTGAGGAGGGAGAGGTAATGGTGTATCCTTCAGCTGAGGAGGGAGGGGTAATGGTGTATCCTTCAGTTGAGGAGCGAGGGGTAATGGTGTATCCTTCAGTTGAGGAGGGAGGTGTAATGGTGTATCCTTCAGTTGAGGAGGGAGGGGTAATGGTGTATCCTTCAGCTGAAGAGGGAGGGGTAATGGTGTATCCTTCAGTTGAGGAGGGAGGGGTAATGGTGTATCCTTCAGCTGAAGAGGGAGGGGTAATGGTGTATCCTTCAGTTGAGGAGCGAGGGGTAATGGTGTATCCTTCAGTTGAGGAGCGAGGGGTAATGGTGTATCCTTCAGCTGAAGAGGGAGGTGTAATGGTGTATCCTTCAGTTGAGGAGGGAGGGGTAATGGTGTATCCTTCAGCTGAGGAGGGAGGGGTAATGGTGTATTCTTCAGTTGAGGAGGGAGGGGTAATGGTGTATCCTTCAGTTGAGGAGGGAGAGGTAATGGTGTATCCTTCAGCTGAGGAGGGAGGGGTAATGGTGTATCCTTCAGTTGAGGAGCGAGGGGTAATGGTGTATCCTTCAGCTGAAGAGGGAGGTGTAATGGTGTATCCTTCAGTTGAGGAGGGAGGGGTAATGGTGTATCCTTCAGCTGAGGAGGGAGGGGTAATGGTGTATCCTTCAGTTGAGGAGCGAGGGGTAATGGTGTATCCTTCAGTTGAGGAGCGAGGGGTAATGGTGTATCCTTCAGCTGAAGAGGGAGGTGTAATGGTGTATCCTTCAGTTGAGGAGGGAGGGGTAATGGTATATCCTTCAGCTGAGGAGGGAGGGGTAATGGTGTATTCTTCAGTTGAGGAGCGAGGGGTAATGGTGTATCCTTCAGTTGAGGAGGGAGAGGTAATGGTGTATCCTTCAGCTGAGGAGGGAGGGGTAATGGTGTATCCTTCAGTTGAGGAGCGAGGGGTAATGGTGTATCCTTCAGTTGAGGAGGGGGGTGTAATGGTGTATCCTTCAGTTGAGGAGGGAGGGGTAATGGTGTATCCTTCAGCTGAGGAGGGAGAGGTAATGGTGTATCCTTCAGTTGAGGAGGGAGGTGTAATGGTGTATCCTTCAGCTGAAGAGGGAGGGGTAATGGTGTATCCTTCAGTTGAGGAGGGAGGGGTAATGGTGTATCCTTCAGTTGAGGAGGGAGAGGTAATGGTGTATCCTTCAGTTGAGGAGGGAGGTGTAATGGTGTATCCTTCAGCTGAAGAGGGAGGGGTAATGGTGTATCCTTCAGTTGAGGAAGGAGGGGTAATGGTGTATCCTTCAGTTGAGGAGGGAGGGGTAATGGTGTATCCTTCAGTTGAGGAGGGAGAGGTAATGGTGTATCCTTCAGTTGAGGAGGGAGGTGTAATGGTGTATCCTTCAGCTGAAGAGGGAGGGGTAATGGTGTATCCTTCAGTTGAGGAGGGAGGGGTAATGGTGTATCCTTCAGTTGAGGAGGGAGAGGTAATGGTGTATCCTTCAGTTGAGGAGGGAGGTGTAATGGTGTATCCTTCAGCTGAAGAGGGAGGTGTAATGGTGTATCCTTCAGTTAAGGAGGGAGGGGTAATGGTGTATCCTTCAGTTGAGGAGAGAGGGGTAATGGTGTATCCTTCAGTTGAGGAGGGAGGGGTAATGGTGTATCCTTCAGCTGAGGAGGGAGAGGTAATGGTGTATCCTTCAGTTGAGGAGGGAGGTGTAATGGTGTATCCTTCAGCTGAAGAGGGAGGGGTAATGGTGTATCCTTCAGTTGAGGAGGGAGGGGTAATGGTGTATCCTTCAGTTGAGGAGGGAGGGGTAATGGTGTATCCTTCAGTTGAGGAGGGAGGGGTAATGGTGTATCCTTCAGTTGAGGAGGGAGAGGTAATGGTGTATCCTTCAGTTGAGGAGGGAGGTGTAATGGTGTATCCTTCAGCTGAAGAGGGAGGGGTAATGGTGTATCCTTCAGTTGAGGAGTAATGGTGTATCCTTCAGTTGAGGAGGAAGGGGTAATGGTGTATCCTTCAGTTGAGGAGCGAGGGGTAATGGTGTATCCTTCAGTTGAGGAGCGAGGGGTAATGGTGTATCCTTCAGCTGAAGAGGGAGGTGTAATGGTGTATCCTTCAGTTGAGGAGGGAGGGGTAATGGTGTATCCTTCAGCTGAGGAGGGAGGGGTAATGGTGTATTCTTCAGTTGAGGAGCGAGGGGTAATGGTGTATCCTTCAGTTGAGGAGGGAGAGGTAATGGTGTATCCTTCAGCTGAGGAGGGAGGGGTAATGGTGTATTCTTCAGTTGAGGAGCGAGGGGTAATGGTGTATCCTTCAGTTGAGGAGGGAGAGGTAATGGTGTATCCTTCAGCTGAGGACGGAGGGGTAATGCTGTATCTTTCAGTTGAGGAACTATGCATTATTTTTTGTATTTATAGTATATTATCATATACAATACAGGGGGCCCAGGTGGCTCAATGAGTTAGATAGTTGGATTACTTAACAACTCATACAAGCCTATCACCAATACAGCGTGGGTTCGCACCCGGCTTTGTAAACTACAAAAAAGTGTGCACTCGACTCGCAGCCACAAGTGATAAAGTTTACCAGTTGCTTGCCCATGGTCGGTGGTTCTCTCCGGTTACTCCAGTTTCCTCTACCACTAAAACTGGTCGCCATGATATAGCTGAAATATTGCTGAAAGTGGAGTTAAAACACAATAAATCAATCAATCAATCATATACTTACACATGACTGTTCTGTAGGATAAAATCTACAATATGTAAAGAGTATCCATCTTCTTTCTCTATTGCTAAGTGCAGAGCAGTTTCCGAATTTTCCTGAAATAAAAATATAAAATGCATACAAAAGCATTTGTTAACTTGCTACATTACAAAAAATAGTGTAGTGTTGTCGAGGTAGAGATCGTGGGTCGTCGAGGTAGTGATCGTATGTCGTGGAGGTAGTGATTGTGTGTCGTTGAGGTAGTGATCGTATGTCGTGGAGGTAGTGATCGTGTGTCGTTGAGGTAGTGATCGTATGTCGTGGAGGTAGTGATCGTATGTCGTGGAGGTAGTGATCGTGTGTCGTTGAGGTAGTGATCGTATGTCGTGGAGGTAGTGATCGTATGTCGTGGAGGTAGTGATCGTATGTCGTGGAGGTAGTGATCGTGTGTCGTTGAGGTAGTGATCGTATGTCGTGGAGGTAGTGATCGTATGTCGTGGAGGTAGTGATCGTATGTCGTGGAGGTAGTGATCGTATGTCGTGGAGGTAGTGATCGTATGTCGTGGAGGTAGTGATCGTGTGTCGTGGAGGTAGTGATCGTGTGTCGTTGAGGTAGTGATCGTATGTCGTGGAGGTAGTGATCGTATGTCGTGGAGGTAGTGATCGTATGTCGTGGAGGTAGTGATCGTATGTCGTGGAGGTAGTGATCGTATGTCGTGGAGGTAGTGATCATGTGTCGTTGAGGTAGTGATCGTATGTCGTGGAGGTAGTGATCGTATGTCGTGGAGGTAGTGATCGTATGTCGTGGAGGTAGTGATCGTATGTCGTTGAGGTAGTGATCGTATGTCGTGGAGGTAGTGATCGTATGTCGTGGAGGTAGTGATCGTATGTCGTGGAGGTAGTGATCGTGTGTCGTTGAGGTAGTGATCGTATGTCGTGGAGGTAGTGATCGTATGTCGTGGAGGTAGTGATCGTATGTCGTGGAGGTAGTGATCGTATGTCGTGGAGGTAGTGATCGTATGTCGTGAAGGTAGTGATCGTGTGTCGTTGAGGTAGTGATCGTATGTCGTGGAGGTAGTGATCGTATGTCGTGGAGGTAGTGATCGTATGTCGTGGAGGTAGTGATCGTATGTCGTGGAGGTAGTGATCGTATGTCGTTGAGGTAGTGATCGTATGTCGTGGAGGTAGTGATCGTATGTCGTGGAGGTAGTGATCGTATGTCGTGGAGGTAGTGATCGTGTGTCATTGAGGTAGTGATCGTATGTCGTGGAGGTAGTGATCGTATGTCGTGGAGGTAGTGATCGTATGTCGTGGAGGTAGTGATCGTATGTCGTGGAGGTAGTGATCGTATGTCGTGAAGGTAGTGATCGTGTGTCGTCGAGGTAGTGATCGTATGTCGTTGAGGTAGTGATCGTATGTCGTGGAGGTAGTGATCGTGTGTCGTCGAGGTAGTGATCGTATGTCGTGGAGGTAGTGATCGTATGTCGTGGAGGTAGTGATCGTATGTCGTGGAGGTAGTGATCGTATGTCGTTGAGGTAGTGATCGTATGTCGTGGAGGTAGTGATCGTATGTCATTGAGGTAGTGATCGTATGTCGTGGAGGTAGTGATCATATGTCGTGGAGGTAGTGATCGTATGGTAGTTGAATTTTACATCTACCTATGCAATCAATGCCTATCACCACTTAAGTTGTGAGTTCGAATCCAGCTCATGCTGAGGTGTACTAATACAACATTATCTGAAAGTTTGTCAGTGACTCACAGCAGGTCGGTGGTTTTCTCCGGCTATTCCAGTTTTCTTCAACAACAAAACTGAGCACAACGATATAACAGAAATATTGTTGAAAGTGACGTTAAACACCATAACACACTAAAAAAAGAAAATGAAACATCAGGTCTTCTCATGAATATATCTGTCCCCTCTGTGTACTTACAGCATCAGGTCTTCTCATGAATATATCTGTCCCCTCTGTGTACTTACAGCATCAGGTCTTCTCATGAATATATCTGTCCCCTGTGTACTTACAGCATCAGGTCTTCTCATGAATATATCTGTCCCCTCTGTGTACTTACAGCATCAGGTCTTCTCATGAATATATCTGTCCCCTCTGTGTACTTACATCATCAGGTCTTCTCATGAATATATCTGTCCCCTCTGTGTACTTACATCATTAGGTCTTCTCATGAATATATCTGTCCCATCTGTGTACTTACAGCATCAGGTCTTCTCATGAATATATCTGTCCCCTCTGTGTACTTACAGCATCAGGTCTTCTCATGAATATATCTGTCCCCTCTGTGTACTTACAGCATCAGGTCTTCTCATGAATATATCTGTCCCCTCTGTGTACTTACATCATCAGGTCTTCTCATGAATATATCTGTCCCCTCTGTGTACTTACAGCATCAGGTCTTCTCATGAATATATCTGTCCCCTCTGTGTACTTACAGCATCAGGTCTTCTCATGAATATATCTGTCCCCTCTGTGTACTTACAGCATCAGGTCTTCTCATGAATATATCTGTCCCCTCTGTGTACTTACAGCATCAGGTCTTCTCATGAATATATCTGTCCCCTCTGTGTACTTACAGCATCAGGTCTTCTCATGAATATATCTGTCCCCTCTGTGTACTTACATCATCAGGTTTTTTCATGAATATATCTGCCCCCTCTGTGTACTTACAGCATCAGGTCTTCTCATGAATATATCTGTCCTCTCTGTGTACTTACAGCATCAGGTCTTCTCATGAATATATCTGTCCCCTCTGTGTACTTACATCATCAGGTCTTCTCATGAATATATCTGTCCCCTCTGTGTACTTACAGCATCAGGTCTTCTCATGAATATATCTGTCCCCTCTGTGTACTTACATCATCAGGTCTTCTCATGAATATATCTGTCCCCTCTGTGTACTTACATCATCAGGTCTTCTCATGAATATATCTGTCCCATCTGTGTACTTACAGCATCAGGTCTTCTCATGAATATATCTGTCCCCTCTGTGTACTTACAGCATCAGGTCTTCTCATGAATATATCTGTCCCCTCTGTGTACTTACAGCATCAGGTCTTCTCATGAATATATCTGTCCCCTCTGTGTACTTACAGCATCAGGTCTTCTCATGAATATATCTGTCCCCTCTGTGTACTTACATCATCAGGTCTTCTCATGAATATATCTGTCCCATCTGTGTACTTACAGCATCAGGTCTTCTCATGAATATATCTGTCCCCTCTGTGTACTTACAGCATCAGGTCTTCTCATGAATATATCTGTCCCCTCTGTGTACTTACAGCATCAGGTCTTCTCATGAATATATATGTCCCCTCTGTGTACTTACAGCATCAGGTCTTCTCATGAATATATCTGTCCCCTCTGTGTACTTACATCATCAGGTCTTCTCATGAATATATCTGTCCCCTCTGTGTACTTACATCATCAGGTCTTTTCATGAATATATTTGTCCCCTCTGTGTACTTACAGCATCAGGTCTTCTCATGAATATATCTGTCCCCTCTGTGTACTTACATCATCAGGTCTTCTCATGAATATATCTGTCCCCTCTGTGTACTTACAGCATCAGGTCTTCTCATGAATATATCTGTCCCCTCTGTGTACTTACATCATCAGGTCTTCTCATGAATATATCTGTCCCCTCTGTGTACTTACATCATCAGGTCTTCTCATGAATATATCTGTCCCCTCTGTGTACTTACAGCATCAGGTCTTCTCATGAATATATCTGCCTCCTCTGTGTACTTACAGCATCAGGACTTCTCATGAATATATCTGCCCCCTCTGTGTACTTACAGCATCAGGTCTTCTCATGCATATATCTGTCCCCTCTGTGTACCTACAGCATCAGGTCTTCTCATGAATATATCTGTCCCCTCTGTGTACTTACATCATCAGGTTTTTTCATGAATATATCTGCCCCCTCTGTGTACTTACAGCATCAGGTCTTCTCATGAATATATCTGTCCTCTCTGTGTACTTACAGCATCAGGTCTTCTCATGAATATATCTGTCCCCTCTGTGTACTTACATCATCAGGTCTTCTCATGAATATATCTGTCCCCTCTGTGTACTTACAGCATCAGGCAGTTCCGTCATTAGATCTGCTCCCTCTGTGTACTTACATCATCAGGCAGTTCCATCATTAGATCTGCTCCCTCTGTGTACTTACATCATCAGGCAGTTCCATCATTAGATCTGCTCCCTCTGTGAACTTACATCATCAGGCAGTTCCATCATTAGATCTGCTACCTCTGTGTACTTACATCATCAGGCAGTTCCATCATTAGATCTGCTCCCTCTGTGTACTTACATCATCAGGCAGTTCCATCATTAGATCTGCCCCCTCTATTTACTTACATCAGCAGGAAGTTCCATCATTAGATCTGCCCCCTCTGTTTACTTACATCATCAGGCAGTTCCATCATTAGATCTGCCCCCTCTGTGTACTTACATCATCAGGCAGTTCCATCATTAGATCTGCTCCCTCTGCTTACTTACATCATCAGGCAGTTCCATCATTAGATCTGCTCCCTCTGTGTACTTACATCATCAGGCAGTTCCATCATTAGATCTGTCCCCTCTATTTACTTACATCAGCAGGCAGTTCCATCATTAGATCTGCCCCCTCTGTGTACTTACATCATCAGGCAGTTCCATCATTAGATCTGCTCCCTCTGCTTACTTACATCATCAGGCAGTTCCATCATTAGATCTGCCCCCTCTGCATAGACTTGTATTAAAGCAGCTATGTCTTGCTGTAGTATGGCTTGTTTTAAATCTTGTTTCAAGTCTTCTTTATCTGTACTAGTTATAATGGCATATTTATGCTCTTCATATTTGGCTTTGATAAAATGGAGTCTTTCCTCCCTGTAAGAAAAAGTGATTGTTGTTTAATGCCAATTCAGCAATTTTTCAGCTATATTATGACAAGAAGAAGTTAATTATCAATGAAATGATGATGAGTTATAGTGCTAGCTCAACAGTCTGCGGTAAGAAAGGTTGCTCCACTAGGACACTTTATTCTGAGCCAACCAGTCTTTCTCCTTAATGCTTAGCGGAGAAGCAACAAATACCAATTTTAAAGTCTTTGGTTTTACCCCACAGGGGTTCGAACCCACGATCTAGCGCACTCGAGGCGAACACGCTAACCATTATGCCACCGATGCAGTCTTAGAATTTAAAAACAATTTTTTAATGAGAACTTCACCTGATTTTAAATCAATTTCGAATCAATCAGCAGATATATTTACAACTGTTGATTTGTTTTGCAAGAATGGATTTCTCAGAGCAATTTCTATTGCCTTCGATGTGAGATGCGCTTAGAAGTCTTTTTCAAGCAAAACATAAAAACAATAGTATGCTTATCAAGGATTTGGTAACATGACGTCAGAGATGTCATTAGAACATCACATTAAAAAAAACAGAGATATTATCTTAATATCATTCTAGTTTCCTGATCATACATATTACAGGTAGTGTCTGATAATACATATTACAGGTAGTGACTGATAATACATATTACAGGTAGTGACTGATAATACATATTACATGTAGTGTCTGATAATACATATTACAGGTAGTGTCTGATAATACATATTACAGGTAGTGTCTGATAATACATATTACAGGTAGTGCCTGATAATACATATTACATGTAGTGTCTGATAATACATATTACAGGTAGTGTCTGATAATACATATTACATGTAGTGTCTGATAATACATATTACAGGTAGTGCCTGATAATACATATTACATGTAGTGACTGATAATACATATTACAGGTAGTGACTGATAATACATATTACAGGTAGTGACTGATAATACATATTACAGGTAGTGTCTGATAATACATATTACAGGTAGTGACTGATAATACATATTACAGGTAGTGACTGATAATACATATTACAGGTAGTGACTGATAATACATATTACAGGTAGTGTCTGATAATACATATTACATGTAGTGTCTGATAATACATATTACATGTAGTGTCTGATAATACATATTACATGTAGTGACTGATAATACATATTACAGGTAGTGTCTGATAATACATATTACAGGTAGTGTCTGATAATACATATTACAGGTAGTGACTGATAATACATATTACAGGTAGTGACTGATAATACATATTACAGGTAGTGTCTGATAATACATATTACAGGTAGTGACTGATAATACATATTACAGGTAGTGACTGATAATACATATTACAGGTAGTGTCTGATAATACATATTACAGGTAGTGACTGATAATACATATTACAGGTAGTGACTGATAATACATATTACAGGTAGTGACTGATAATACATATTACAGGTAGTGTCTGATAATACATATTACATGTAGTGCCTGATAATACATATTACAGGTAGTGTCTGATAATACATATTACATGTAGTGTCTGATAATACATATTACAGGTAGTGTCTGATAATATATATTACAGGTAGTGTCTGATAATACATATTACAGGTAGTGCCTGATAATACATATTACATGTAGTGACTGATAATACATATTACAGGTAGTGTCTGATAATACATATTACAGGTAGTGTCTGATAATACATATTACATGTAGTGTCTGATAATACATATTACAGGTAGTGCCTGATAATACATATTACAGGTAGTGACTGATAATACATATTACAGGTAGTGACTGATAATACATATTACAGGTAGTGTCTGATAATACATATTACAGGTAGTGCCTGATAATACATATTACATGTAGTGACTGATAATACATATTACAGGTAGTGCCTGATAATACATATTACAGGTAGTGCCTGATAATACATATTACATGTAGTGACTGATAATACATATTACAGGTAGTGCCTGATAATACATATTACAGGTAGTGTCTGATAATACATATTACAGGTAGTGTCTGATAATACATATTACAGGTAGTGCCTGATAATACATATTACAGGTAGTACCTGATAATACATATTACAGATAGTGCCTGATAATACATATTACAGGTAGTGTCTGATAATACATATTACAGGTAGTGACTGATAATACATATTACAGGTAGTGACTGATAATACATATTACAGGTAGTGACTGATAATACATATTACAGGTAGTGACTGATAATACATATTACAGGTAGTGACTGATAATACATATTACAGGTAGTGTCTGATAATACATATTACAGGTAGTGCCTGATAATACATATTACATGTAGTGACTGATAATACATATTACAGGTAGTGCCTGATAATACATATTACAGGTAGTGCCTGATAATACATATTACATGTAGTGACTGATAATACATATTACAGGTAGTGTCTGATAATACATATTACAGGTAGTGCCTGATAATACATATTACAGGTAGTGCCTGATAATACATATTACAGGTAGTGTCTGATAATACATATTACAGGTAGTGCCTGATAATACATATTACAGGTAGTGACTGATAATACATATTACAGGTAGTGACTGATAATACATATTACAGGTAGTGTCTGATAATACATATTACAGGTAGTGCCTGATAATACATATTACAGATAGTGACTGATAATACATATTACAGGTAGTGACTGATAATACATATTACATGTAGTGCCTGATAATACATATTACATGTAGTGACTGATAATACATATTACAGGTAGTGTCTGATAATACATATTACAGGTAGTGTCTGATAATACATATTACAGGTAGTGACTGATAATACATATTACAGGTAGTGTCTGATAATACATATTACAGGTAGTGCCTGATAATACATATTACATGTAGTGACTGATAATACATATTACAGGTAGTGTCTGATAATACATATTACAGGTAGTGCCTGATAATACATATTACAGGTAGTGTCTGATAATACATATTACATGTAGTGCCTGATAATACATATTACAGGTAGTGTCTGATAATACATATTACAGGTAGTGTCTGATAATACATATTACAGGTAGTGACTGATAATACATATTACAGGTAGTGACTGATAATACATATTACAGGTAGTGTCTGATAATACATATTACAGGTAGTGACTGATAATACATATTACAGGTAGTGACTGATAATACATATTACATGTAGTGCCTGATAATACATATTACAGGTAGTGTCTGATAATACATATTACAGGTAGTGTCTGATAATACATATTACAGGTAGTGACTGATAATACATATTACATGTAGTGCCTGATAATACATATTACAGATAGTGCCTGATAATACATATTACATGTAGTGTCTGATAATACATATTACATGTAGTACCTGATAATACATATTACAGGTAGTGTCTGATAATACATATTACATGTAGTGCCTGATAATACATATTACAGATAGTGCCTGATAATACATATTACATGTAGTGACTGATAATACATATTACAGGTAGTGTCTGATAATACATATTACAGGTAGTGTCTGATAATACATATTACAGGTAGTGACTGATAATACATATTACAGGTAGTACCTGATAATACATATTACAGATAGTGCCTGATAATACATATTACATGTAGTGACTGATAATACATATTACAGGTAGTGTCTGATAATACATATTACAGGTAGTGTCTGATAATACATATTACAGGTAGTGACTGATAATACATATTACAGGTAGTGACTGATAATACATATTACAGGTAGTGCCTGATAATACATATTACATGTAGTGCCTGATAATACATATTACAGGTAGTGACTGATAATACATATTACAGGTAGTGTCTGATAATACATATTACATGTAGTGTCTGATAATACATATTACAGGTAGTGACTGATAATACATATTACAGGTAGTGCCTGATAATACATATTACAGATAGTGCCTGATAATACATATTACATGTAGTGTCTGATAATACATATTACAGGTAGTGACTGATAATACATATTACATGTAGTGTCTGATAATACATATTACAGGTAGTGTCTGATAATACATATTACAGGTAGTGCCTGATAATACATATTACAGGTAGTACCTGATAATACATATTACATGTAGTGTCTGATAATACATATTACAGGTAGTGTCTGATAATACATATTACATGTAGTGCCTGATAATACATATTACAGGTAGTGACTGATAATACATATTACAGGTAGTACCTGATAATACATATTACAGATAGTGCCTGATAATACATATTACATGTAGTGACTGATAATACATATTACAGGTAGTGACTGATAATACATATTACAGGTAGTGTCTGATAATACATATTACAGGTAGTGTCTGATAATACATATTACAGGTAGTGACTGATAATACATATTACAGGTAGTGCCTGATAATACATATTACAGGTAGTGCCTGATAATACATATTACAGGTAGTGTCTGATAATACATATTACAGGTAGTGTCTGATAATACATATTACAGGTAGTGCCTGATAATACATATTACAGGTAGTGTCTGATAATACATATTACAGGTAGTGCCTGATAATACATATTACATGTAGTGCCTGATAATACATATTACAGGTAGTGTCTGATAATACATATTACAAGTAGTGTCTGATAATACATATTACATGTAGTGCCTGATAATACATATTACATGTAGTGACTGATAATACATATTACAGGTAGTGCCTGATAATACATATTACAGGTAGTGACTGATAATACATATTACAGGTAGTGACTGATAATACATATTACAGGTAGTGTCTGATAATACATATTACATGTAGTGACTGATAATACATATTACAGGTAGTGCCTGATAATACATATTACAGGTAGTGCCTGATAATACATATTACAGGTAGTGACTGATAATACATATTACAGGTAGTGACTGATAATACATATTACAGGTAGTGCCTGATAATACATATTACAGGTAGTGCCTGATAATACATATTACAGGTAGTGTCTGATAATACATATTACAGGTAGTGTCTGATAATACATATTACATGTAGTGACTGATAATACATATTACAGGTAGTGCCTGATAATACATATTACAGGTAGTGCCTGATAATACATATTACAGGTAGTGACTGATAATACATATTACAGGTAGTGCCTGATAATACATATTACAGGTAGTGCCTGATAATACATATTACAGGTAGTGTCTGATAATACATATTACAGGTAGTGTCTGATAATACATATTACAGGTAGTGACTGATAATACATATTACAGGTAGTGACTGATAATACATATTACATGTAGTGTCTGATAATACATATTACATGTAGTACCTGATAATACATATTACAGGTAGTGACTGATAATACATATTACAGGTAGTGACTGATAATACATATTACATGTAGTGTCTGATAATACATATTACATGTAGTGCCTGATAATACATATTACAGGTAGTGACTGATAATACATATTACAGGTAGTGACTGATAATACATATTACAGGTAGTGCCTGATAATACATATTACAGGTAGTGTCTGATAATACATATTACAGGTAGTGTCTGATAATACATATTACAGGTAGTGACTGATAATACATATTACAGGTAGTGCCTGATAATACATATTACAGGTAGTGTCTGATAATACATATTACAGGTAGTGACTGATAATACATATTACAGGTAGTGACTGATAATACATATTACAGGTAGTGACTGATAATACATATTACAGGTAGTGTCTGATAATACATATTACATGTAGTGTCTGATAATACATATTACAGGTAGTGTCTGATAATACATATTACAGGTAGTGCCTGATAATACATATTACAGATAGTGACTGATAATACATATTACATGTAGTGACTGATAATACATATTACAGGTAGTGCCTGATAATACATATTACAGGTAGTGACTGATAATACATATTACAGGTAGTGACTGATAATACATATTACAGGTAGTGACTGATAATACATATTACAGGTAGTGACTGATAATACATATTACATGTAGTGACTGATAATACATATTACAGATAGTGTCTGATAATACATATTACAGGTAGTGCCTGATAATACATATTACATGTAGTGCCTGATAATACATATTACAGATAGTGACTGATAATACATATTACATGTAGTGACTGATAATACATATTACAGGTAGTGCCTGATAATACATATTACAGATAGTGACTGATAATACATATTACATGTAGTGACTGATAATACATATTACAGGTAGTGCCTGATAATACATATTACAGGTAGTGACTGATAATACATATTACAGGTAGTGACTGATAATACATATTACAGGTAGTGACTGATAATACATATTACAGGTAGTGTCTGATAATACATATTACATGTAGTGTCTGATAATACATATTACAGGTAGTGTCTGATAATACATATTACAGGTAGTGCCTGATAATACATATTACAGATAGTGACTGATAATACATATTACAGGTAGTGTCTGATAATACATATTACAGGTAGTGTCTGATAATACATATTACATGTAGTGTCTGATAATACATATTACATGTAGTGACTGATAATACATATTACAGGTAGTGCCTGATAATACATATTACAGGTAGTGTCTGATAATACATATTACAGGTAGTGACTGATAATACATATTACAGGTAGTGCCTGATAATACATATTACAGGTAGTGACTGATAATACATATTACATGTAGTGTCTGATAATACATATTACAGGTAGTGCCTGATAATACATATTACAGGTAGTGTCTGATAATACATATTACAGGTAGTGCCTGATAATACATATTACAGGTAGTGCCTGATAATACATATTACAGGTAGTGCCTGATAATACATATTACAGGTAGTGTCTGATAATACATATTACAGGTAGTGCCTGATAATACATATTACAGGTAGTGTCTGATAATACATATTACAGGTAGTGACTGATAATACATATTACAGGTAGTGCCTGATAATACATATTACAGGTAGTGACTGATAATACATATTACATGTAGTGTCTGATAATACATATTACAGGTAGTGCCTGATAATACATATTACAGGTAGTGTCTGATAATACATATTACATGTAGTGTCTGATAATACATATTACAGGTAGTGCCTGATAATACATATTACAGGTAGTGTCTGATAATACATATTACAGGTAGTGACTGATAATACATATTACAGGTAGTGCCTGATAATACATATTACAGGTAGTGTCTGATAATACATTACAGGTAGTGTCTGATAATACATATTACAGGTAGTGACTGATAATACATATTACAGGTAGTGCCTGATAATACATATTACAGGTAGTGTCTGATAATACATATTACAGGTAGTGACTGATAATACATATTACAGGTAGTGCCTGATAATACATATTACAGGTAGTGTCTGATAATACATTACAGGTAGTGTCTGATAATACATATTACAGGTAGTGACTGATAATACATATTACAGGTAGTGCCTGATAATACATATTACAGGTAGTACCTGATAATACATATTACAGGTAGTGCCTGATAATACATATTACATGTAGTGTCTGATAATACATATTACAGGTAGTGACTGATAATACATATTACAGGTAGTGTCTGATAATACATATTACAGGTAGTGTCTGATAATACATATTACAGGTAGTGACTGATAATACATATTACAGGTAGTATCTGATAATACATATTACAGGTAGTGACTGATAATACATATTACAGGTAGTGTCTGATAATACATATTACAGGTAGTATCTGATAATACATATTACAGGTAGTGACTGATAATACATATTACAGGTAGTGTCTGATAATACATATTACAGGTAGTGACTGATAATACATATTACAGGTAGTATCTGATAATACATATTACAGGTAGTGACTGATAATACATATTACAGGTAGTGACTGATAATACATATTACATGTAGTGCCTGATAATACATATTACAGGTAGTGTCTGATAATACATATTACAGGTAGTGCCTGATAATACATATTACAGGTAGTACCTGATAATACATATTACAGGTAGTGCCTGATAATACATATTACAGGTAGTGTCTGATAATACATATTACAGGTAGTGACTGATAATACATATTACAGGTAGTGCCTGATAATACATATTACAGGTAGTACCTGATAATACATATTACAGGTAGTGCCTGATAATACATATTACATGTAGTGTCTGATAATACATATTACAGGTAGTGACTGATAATACATATTACAGGTAGTACCTGATAATACA
This sequence comes from Bathymodiolus septemdierum, assembly GCA_963383655.1. Taxonomy (NCBI): domain Eukaryota; kingdom Metazoa; phylum Mollusca; class Bivalvia; order Mytilida; family Modiolidae; genus Bathymodiolus; species Bathymodiolus septemdierum. The sequence continues at coordinate 2,273,585 of OY726525.1, read as the reverse complement.
TATTACAGGTAGTGCCTGATAATACATATTACAGGTAGTGTCTGATAATACATATTACAGGTAGTGACTGATAATACATATTACAGGTAGTGTCTGATAATACATATTACAAGTAGTGACTGATAATACATATTACAGGTAGTGACTGATAATACATATTACAGGTAGTGACTGATAATACATATTACATGTAGTGCCTGATAATACATATTACAGGTAGTGTCTGATAATACATATTACAGGTAGTGTCTGATAATACATATTACAAGTAGTGACTGATAATACATATTACATGTAGTGCCTGATAATACATATTACATGTAGTGACTGATAATACATATTACAGGTAGTGACTGATAATACATATTACATGTAGTGACTGATAATACATATTACAGGTAGTGACTGATAATACATATTACAGGTAGTGTCTGATAATACATATTACATGTAGTGACTGATAATACATATTACAGGTAGTGACTGATAATACATATTACATGTAGTGACTGATAATACATATTACAGGTAGTGACTGATAATACATATTACAGGTAGTGTCTGATAATACATATTACATGTAGTGCCTGATAATACATATTACATGTAGTGCCTGATAATACATATTACAGGTAGTGACTGATAATACATATTACAGGTAGTGACTGATAATACATATTACAGGTAGTGCCTGATAATACATATTACAGGTAGTGTCTGATAATACATATTACAGGTAGTGCCTGATAATACATATTACAGGTAGTGCCTGATAATACATATTACAGGTAGTGACTGATAATATATATTACAGGTAGTGTCTGATAATACATATTACAGGTAGTGTCTGATAATACATATTACAGGTAGTGTCTGATAATACATATTACAGGTAGTGCCTGATAATATCATTACATGTAAAGATCAAAGGGAAAATATACAAATCATTCAAAAAAAGTTTACAAATTAGCTACAATATTTTTATTATCAATGCCATAGAATTATCATCAGGACTACATATATACTTACATAGGACTAGATGGTTTTAATTTCATACTTTGGTCGACTTTGGCTTCCATAATCTCGTTAAAATTTTGATTTCCTACAACTCTTGCTAACTGAAATAATAATCAATAAATCAGAGGCATATTAGAATATATGACATGCATCTTAAAATAAGCTTAGGGCCAGAGTGACTCAATGAGCTAGGTAGATGGATTACCTAAAAACTCAAACAAGTCTATCACCAATATGGTGTGGGTTCACGCCAGACTTTGTAATTACAAAACAGGTGCACTCGACTCACAGACGCAAGTGATAAAGTTTACCAGTCCGGGTACTCCGTCTTCTTCCACCACTAAAACTGGTCGCAATGATATAGCTGAAAAATTGCTGAAAGTGGCATTAAACACAATATTATAATCAATCCTAAAATAGGTTAGAGACATTAGAACATAGGATTATAAGAGGAAACAAAACAAAAATAATAAGAGCCAAAATCAAATACATGACAACTCATTTGATAGGTACAAACACTTCAATAAAAAGTGGCAGAGTTAAACTAGTTTTATGTAATGATGCAAAGTTAAATTGTGTACTCCTAGCTGTCTGTGTATACTTACTAATAACTATAAAGTACTCAGTACATCTATAACTATACTCTGTGTTCTAGATATATGTACTCCTAGCTGTCTACTAATAACTATGAAGTACTCAGTACATCTATAACTATACTCTGTGTTCTAGATATATGTACTCCTAGCTGTCTGTGTATACTTACTAATAACTATGAAGTACTCAGTACATCTATAACTATACTCAGTGTTCTAGATATATGTACTCCTAGCTGTCTACTAATAACTGTGAAGTACTCAGTACATCTATAACTATACTCTGTGTTCTAGATATATGTACTCCTAGCTGTCTACTAATAACTGTGAAGTACTCAGTACATCTATAACTATACTCTGTGTTCTAGATATATGTACTCCTAGCTGTCTACTAATAACTATGAAGTACTCAGTACATCTATATCTATACTCTGTGTTCTAGATATATGTACTCCTAGCTGTCTACTAATAACTGTGAAGTACTCAGTACATCTATAACTATACTCTGTGTTCTAGATATATGTACTCCTAGCTGTCTACTAATAACTGTGAAGTACTCAGTACATCTATAACTATACTCTGTGTTCTAGATATATGTACTCCTAGCTGTCTACTAATAACTATGAAGTACTCAGTACATCTATAACTATACTCTGTGTTCTAGATATATGTACTCCTAGCTGTCTACTAATAACTATGAAGTACTCAGTACATCTATAACTATACTCTGTGTTCTAGATATATGTACTCCTAGCTGTCTGTATACTTACTAATAACTATGAAGTACTCAGTACATCTATAACTATACTCTGTGTTCTAGATATATGTACTCCTAGCTGTCTATGTATACTTACTAATAACTGTGAAGTACTCAGTACATCTATAACTATACTCTGTGTTCTAGATATATGTACTCCTAGCTGTCTGTATACTTACTAATAACTGTGAAGTACTCAGTACATCTATAACTATACTCTGTGTTCTAGATATATGTACTCCTAGCTGTCTATGTATACTTACTAATAACTGTGAAGTACTCAGTACATCTATAACTATACTCTATGTTCTAGATATATGTACTCCTAGCTGTCTATGTATACTTACTAATAACTGTGAAGTACTCAGTACATCTATAACTATACTCTGTGTTCTAGATATATGTACTCCTAGCTGTCTATGTATACTTACTAATAACTATGAAGTACTCAGTACATCTATAACTATACTCTGTGTTCTAGATATATGTACTCCTAGCTGTCTATGTATACTTACTAATAACTGTGAAGTACTCAGTACATCTATAACTATACTCTGTGTTCTAGATATATGTACTCCTAGCTGTCTACTAATAACTGTGAAGTACTCAGTACATCTATAACTATACTCTGTGTTCTAGATATCTGTACTCCTAGCTGTCTGTATACTTACTAATAACTATGAAGTACTCAGTACATCTATAACTATACTCTATGTTCTAGATATATGTACTCCTAGCTGTCTATGTATACTTACTAATAACTGTGAAGTACTCAGTACATCTATAACTATACTCTGTGTTCTAGATATATGTACTCCTAGCTGTCTATGTATACTTACTAATAACTGTGAAGTACTCAGGTCATCTATAACTATACTCTATGTTCTAGATATCTGTACTCCTAGCTGTCTGTATATACTTACTAATAACTGTGAAGTACTCAGTATATCTATAACTATACTCTGTGTTCTAGATATATGTACTCCTAGCTGTCTGTATACTTACTAATAACTATGAAGTACTCAGTACATCTATAACTATACTCTGTGTTCTAGATATATTTACTCCTAGCTGTCTATGTATACTTATAATAACTGTGAAGTACTCAGTACATCTATAACTATACTCTGTGTTCTAGATATATGTACTCCTAGCTGTCTATGTATACTTATAATAACTGTGAAGTACTCAGTACATCTATAACTATACTCTGTGTTCTAGATATATGTACTCCTAGCTGTCTATGTATACTTATAATAACTGTGAAGTACTCAGTACATCTATAACTATACTCTATGTTCTAGATATATGTACTCCTAGCTGTCTGTGTATACTTACTAATAACTGTGAAGTACTCAGTACATCTATAACTATACTCTGTGTTCTAGATATATGTACTCCTAGCTGTCTATGTATACTTATAATAACTGTGAAGTACTCAGTACATCTATAACTATACTCTGTGTTCTAGATATATGTACTCCTAGCTGTCTATGTATACTTATAATAACTGTGAAGTACTCAGTACATCTATAACTATACTCTGTGTTCTAGATATATGTACTCCTAGCTGTCTATGTATACTTATAATAACTGTGAAGTACTCAGTACATCTATAACTATACTCTGTGTTCTAGATATATGTACTCCTAGCTGTCTGTATACTTACTAATAACTGTGAAGTACTCAGTACATCTATAACTATACTCTATGTTCTAGATATATGTACTCCTAGCTGTCTGTATACTTACTAATAACTGTGAAGTACTCAGTACATCTATAACTATACTCTGTGTTCTAGATATATGTACTCCTAGCTGTCTGTATACTTACTAATAACTGTGAAGTACTCAGTACATCTATAACTATACTCTGTGTTCTAGATATATGTACTCCTAGCTGTCTGTATACTTACTAATAACTATGAAGTACTCAGTACATCTATAACTATACGCTGTGTTCTAGATATATGTACTCCTAGCTGTCTGTATACTTACTAATAACTATGAAGTACTGAGTACATCTATAACTATACTCTATGTTCTAGATATATGTACTCCTAGCTGTCTGTATACTTACTAATAACTGTGAAGTACTCAGTACATCTATAACTATACTCTGTGTTCTAGATATATGTACTCCTAGCTGTCTGTATACTTACTAATAACTGTGAAGTACTCAGTACATCTATAACTATACTCTGTGTTCTATATATATGTACTCCTAGCTGTCTGTATATACTTACTAATAACTGTGAAGTACTCAGTACATCTATAACTATACTCTGTGTTCTAGATATATGTACTCCTAGCTGTCTGTGTATACTTACTAATAACTATGAAGTACTCAGTACATCTATAACTATACTCTGTGTTCTAGATATATGTACTCCTAGCTGTCTATGTATACTTACTAATAACTGTGAAGTACTCAGTACATCTATAACTATACTCTGAGTTCTAGATATATGTACTCCTAGCTGTCTATGTATACTTACTAATAACTGTGAAGTACTCAGTACATCTATAACTATACTCTATGTTCTAGATATATGTACTCCTAGCTGTCTATGTATACTTACTAATAACTGTGAAGTACTCAGTACATCTATAACTATACTCTGTGTTCTAGATATATGTACTCCTAGCTGTCTATGTATACTTACTAATAACTGTGAAGTACTCAGTACATATATAACTATACTCTATGTTCTAGATATATGTACTCCTAGCTGTCTGTATACTTACTAATAACTGTGAAGTACTCAGTACATATATAACTATACTCTATGTTCTAGATATATGTACTCCTAGCTGTCTGTGTATACTTACTAATAACTATGAAGTACTCAGTACATCTATAACTATACTCTGTGTTCTAGATATATGTACTCCTAGCTGTCTATGTATACTTACTAATAACTGTGAAGTACTCAGTACATCTATAACTATACTCTGCGTTCTAGATATATGTACTCCTAGCTGTCTATGTATACTTACTAATAACTGTGAAGTACTCAGTACATCTATAACTATACTCTATGTTCTAGATATATGTACTCCTAGCTGTCTACTAATAACTATGAAGTACTCAGTACATCTATAACTATACTCTGTGTTCTAGATATATGTACTCCTAGCTGTCTGTGTATACTTACTAATAACTGTGAAGTACTCAGTACATCTATAACTATACTCTATGTTCTAGATATATGTACTCCTAGCTGTCTATGTATACTTACTAATAACTATGAAGTACTCAGTACATCTATAACTATACTCTATGTTCTAGATATATGTACTCCTAGCTGTCTATGTATACTTACTAATAACTGTGAAGTACTCAGTACATCTATAACTATACTCTGTGTTCTAGATATATGTACTCCTAGCTGTCTATGTATACTTACTAATAACTGTGAAGTACTCAGTACATCTATAACTATACTCTATGTTCTAGATATATGTACTCCTAGCTGTCTATGTATACTTACTAATAACTATGAAGTACTCAGTACATCTATAACTATACTCTATGTTCTAGATATCTGTACTCCTAGCTGTCTACTAATAACTATGAAGTACTCAGTACATCTATAACTATACTCAGTGTTCTAGATATCTGTACTCCTAGCTGTCTACTAATAACTATGAAGTACTCAGTACATCTATAACTATACTCTATGTTCTAGATATCTGTACTCCTAGCTGTCTACTAATAACTATGAAGTACTCAGTACATCTATAACTATACTCAGTGTTCTAGATATATGTACTCCTAGCTGTCTACTAATAACTATGAAGTACTCAGTACATCTATAACTATACTCTGTGTTCTAGATATATGTACTCCTAGCTGTCTATGTATACTTATAATAACTGTGAAGTACTCAGTACATCTATAACTATACTCTATGTTCTAGATATCTGTACTCCTAGCTGTCTACTAATAACTATGAAGTACTCAGTACATCTATAACTATACTCAGTGTTCTAGATATCTGTACTCCTAGCTGTCTACTAATAACTATGAAGTACTCAGTACATCTATAACTATACTCTATGTTCTAGATATCTGTACTCCTAGCTGTCTACTAATAACTATGAAGTACTCAGTACATCTATAACTATACTCAGTGTTCTAGATATATGTACTCCTAGCTGTCTACTAATAACTATGAAGTACTCAGTACATCTATAACTATACTCTGTGTTCTAGATATATGTACTCCTAGCTGTCTATGTATACTTATAATAACTGTGAAGTACTCAGTACATCTATAACTATACTCTGTGTTCTAGATATATGTACTCCTAGCTGTCTATGTATACTTATAATAACTGTGAAGTACTCAGTACATCTATAACTATACTCTGTGTTCTAGATATATGTACTCCTAGCTGTCTATGTATACTTATAATAACTGTGAAGTACTCAGTACATCTATAACTATACTCTGTGTTCTAGATATATGTACTCCTAGCTGTCTGTATACTTACTAATAACTGTGAAGTACTCAGTACATCTATAACTATACTCTGTGTTCTAGATATATGTACTCCTAGCTGTCTGTATACTTATAATAACTGTGAAGTACTCAGTACATCTATAACTATACTCTGTGTTCTAGATATATGTACTCCTAGCTGTCTGTGTATACTTACTAATAACTGTGAAGTACTCAGTACATCTATAACTATGCTCTGAGTTCTAGATATATGTACTCCTAGCTGTCTATGTATACTTACTAATAACTGTGAAGTACTCAGGTCATCTATGACTATACTCTGTGTTCTAGATATGTGTACTCCTAGCTGTCTATGTATACCACAGCATTCTAAACAAATTAATACCCCTAAATTGGTCGACAGCCATTCTGGATCTGAAATTAAAAAAAATAATCTCTCTGCTTTGAAATTGATCGTAATATTTGAGGTGTAATGAGCTAATCTGGTGGTATCCCACTATTTTATAATATTTGAGGTGTAATGAGCTAATCTGGTGGTATCTCACTATTCTATAATATTTGAGGTGTAATAATCTGGTGGTATCCCACTATTTTATAATATTTGAGGTGTAATAATCTGGTGGTATCCCACTATTTTATAATATTTGAGGTGTAATAATCTGGTGGTATCCCACTATTTTATAATATTTGAGGTGTAATAATCTGGTGGTATCCCACTATTTTATAATATTTGAGGTGTAATAATCTGGTAGTATCCCACTATTTTATAATATTTGAGGTGTAATGAGCTAATCTGGTGGTATCGCACTATTTAATAATATTTAAGGTGTAATAATCTGGTAGTATTCCACTATTTTATAATATTTGAGGTGTAATAATCTGGTGGTATCCCACTATTTTATAATATTTGAGGTGTAATAATCTGGTGGTATCCCACTATTTTATAATATTTGAGGTGTAATAATCTGGTGGTATCCCACTATTTTATAATATTTGAGGTGTAATAATCTGGTAGTATCCCACTATTTTATAATATTTGAGGTGTAATGAGCTAATCTGGTGGTATCGCACTATTTAATAATATTTAAGGTGTAATAATCTGGTAGTATTCCACTATTTTATAATATTTGAGGTGTAATAATCTGGTGGTATCCCACTATTTTATAATATTTGAGGTGTAATAATCTGGTGGTATCCCACTATTTTATAATATTTGAGGTGTAATAATCTGGTAGTATCCCACTATTTTATAATATTTGAGGTGTAATAATCTGGTAGTATCCCACTATTTTATAATATTTAAGGTGTAATAATCTGGTAGTATCCCACTATTTTATAATATTTAAGGTGTAATAATCTGGTGGTATCCCACTATTTTATAATATTTAAGGTGTAATAATCTGGTAGTATCCCACTATTTTATAATATTTGAGGTGTAATAATCTGGTAGTATCCCACTATTTTATGATATTTAAGGTGTAATAATCTGGTAGTATCCCACTATTTTATAATATTTGAGGTGTAATAATCTGGTGGTATCCCACTATTTTATAATATTTGAGGTGTAATGAGCTAATCTGGTGGTATCTCACTATTTTATAATATTTGAGGTGTAATAATCTGGTAGTATCCCACTATTTTATAATATTTGAGGTGTAATGAGCTAATCTGGTGGTATCGCACTATTTAATAATATTTAAGGTGTAATAATCTGGTAGTATCCCACTATTTTATAATATTTGAGGTGTAATAATCTGGTGGTATCCCACTATTTTATAATATTTGAGGTGTAATAATTTGGTGGTATCCCACTATTTTATAATATTTAAGGTGTAATAATCTGGTGGTATTGCACTATTTTATAATATTTGAAGTGTAATAATCTGGTGGGATCCCACTATTTTATAATATTTGAGGAGTAATAATCTGGTGGTATCCCACTATTTTATAATATTTGAGGTGTAATAATCTGGTGGTATCCCACTATTTTATAATATTTGAGGTGTAATAATCTGGTGGTATCCCACTATTTTATAATATTTGAGATGTAATAATCTGGTGGTATCCCACTATTTTATAATATTTGAGGTGTAATAATCTGGTGGTATCCCACTATTTTATAATATTTGAGGTGTAATAATCTGGTGGTATCCCACTATTTTATAATATTTGAGGTGTAATAATCTGGTGGTATCCCACTATTTTATAATATTTGAGGTGTAATAATCTGGTGGTATCCCACTATTTTATAATATTTGAGGTGTAATAATCTGGTGGTATCCCACTATTTTATAATATTTGAGGTGTAATAATCTGTGACTACATTATTCTTGTTTAACAATAATAATTAAGGACCAGCATCTTTTATATATGTATGTTTATAAGTAGATTTCCCTTTGACAAATTTATTATGTTTTAACTATTTGAAAATCTTATTATGTTTTGGCCTATACAGGCCACTGTTCTCAACCAAGAATTAAAGCCATCTAATCTAAATGGGTCCCTCCAGATTCAGTTTTGACAATCTTATTATGTTTTGGCCTATACAGGCAACTGTTCTCAACCAAGGATTAAAGCCATCTAATCTAAATGGGTCCCTCCAGATTCAGTTTTCAATGATATTAAAGATATATTTTATAAATTTTTATGGAATGGTAAAAGGATAAGATGAAGAGATGACTTATCACAGGGTTTGTAACTAGATAAACACTAGTGTCACTAGTGGAGCAGGAACTGCTTACCCTTCCGAAGCACCTGAGTTCACCCCCAGTTTTTAGTGGGGTTTGTGTTTCTCAATCTTTAGTTTTATGTGTATGTTTTGTAGATCGTTGTTTGTCCTTTTGTCCTTTTTCTTTTGGCCATTGTGTTGTCTGTTCTTCTTTGATTTACGGATTCTGATTACCTCCCTTTGATATCTTCAAACTCTTCTGCTATCAATGAATATGAAGAAGGGGGACAAAAATGTCACATATCCAATCATTTTGCAAAGCACTTAAAATGCCATGGCTTCATAAATTACTTGACCCTTTCAACCACTCACCAGGGGAAGTTCTTCTATTAGGTTATATACAAAAATGGAGATTTCTGATTTTTGATGTCTTAACGCCACTTCCAGCAATATTTCAGCTAAATCATGGCGACCAGTTTTAGTGGTATAAGAAGCCGGAAGACCCAGAGAAAACCACCGACCATGGGCAAGCAACTGATAAACTTTTATCACTTGCAGCTGGGAGTCGAGTGCACCCTTTTTTGTAATTTACAAAGCCGGGAGCGAACCCACACCATATTGGTGGTAGGCTTGTATGAGTTGTTAGGTAACCCAACTGCCTAACTCATTGATCCACCCGGGTCCCAAATAATGGAGAGGAAGTAATATATTGTACTTCATTGAAGAGAGTCTAGAAAAAGTTGATAATCATTCACCACGTCTTGAGTCATGTCGGTATGGTTAAACCCTTTTGATTTAATTGATTTGATTTATTGTGTTTAATGCCACTTTCAGCAATGTTTCACCTTTATCATGGCAACTGGTAAACTTTATCACTTGCAGCTGCAAGTTGAGTGCACCCTTTTCTGTAATTTACAAAGCCGAGCGGAAACCAACGTCGTATTGGTTATAGGCTTGTACGAGTTGTAATCCAAATACATAACTCATTGAGCCACCCAGGCCCTACAAATACCTAACTTTTTGAGCCACCCGGGCCCTACAAATACCTAACTCATTGAGCAACCCGGGTCCTACAACTACCTAACTCATTGAGTCACCCGGGTCCTACAACTACCTAACTCATTGAGCCACCCGGGACTTACAAATACCTAACTCATTGAGCCACCCGGGTCCTACAACTACCTAACTCATTGAGCCACCCGGGTCCTACAACTAACTAACTCATTGAGCCACCCGGGCCCTACGAATACCTAACTCATTGAGCCACCCGGGTCCTACAACTACCTAACTCATTGAGCCACCCGGTCCTACAACTACCTAACTCATTGAGCCACCCGGGTCCTACAACTACCTAACTCATTGAGCCACCCGGCTCCACAAATACCTAACTTTTTGAGCCACCCGGGTCCTACAACTACCTAACTCATTGAGCCACCCATGTCCTACGAATACCTAACTCATTGAGCCACCCGGGTCCTACAACTACCTAACTCATTGAGCCACCCGGGTCCTACAATTACCTAACTCATTGAGCCACCCGGGCCCTACAAATACCTAACTCATTGAGCCACCCGGGTTCTACAACTACCTAACTCATTGAGCCACCCGGTCCTACATCTACCTAACTCATTGAGCCACCCGGGTCCTACAACTACATAACTCATTGAGCCACCCAGGCCCTACAAATACCTAACTTTTTGAGCCACCCGGGTCCTACAACTACCTAACTCATTGAGCCACCCATGTCCTACAACTACCTATCTCATTGAGCCACCCGGGTCCTACAACTACCTAACTCATTGAGCCAACCGGACCCTACAAATACCTAACTCATTGAGCCACCCGGGTCCTACAACTACCTAACTCATTGAGCCACCCGGGCCCTACAAATACCTACCTCATTGAGCCACCCGGACCCTACAAATACCTAACTCATTGACCCACCTGGGTCCTACAACTACCAAACTCATTGAGCCACCCGGGCCCTTCAAATACCAAACTCATTGAGTCACCCGGGCCCTACAACTACCTAACTCATTGAGCCACCCAGGTCCTACAACTATCTATCTCATTGAGCCACCCGGGCCCTACAAATACCTAACTCATTGAGCCACCCGGGCCCTACAAATACCTAACTCATTGAGCCACCCGGGTCCTACAACTACATAACTCATTGAGCCACCCAGGCCCTACAAATACCTAACTTTTTGAGCCACCCGGGTTATACAACTACCTAACTCATTGAGCCACCCATGTCCTACAACTACCTAACTCATTGAGCCACCCGGGTCCTACAACTACCTAATTATATGAGCCACCCGGACCCTACAAATACCTAACTTTTTGAGCCACCCGGGTCATACAACTACCTAACTCATTGAGCCACCCATGTCCTACAACTACCTAACTCATTGAGCCACCCGGGTCCTACAACTACCTAATTATTTGAGCCACCCGGACCCTACAAATACCTAACTCATTGAGCCACCCAGGTCCTACAAATACCTAACTCATTGAAACACCCGGGTCCTACAACTACCTAACTCATTGAGCCACCTGGGCCATACAAATACCTACCTCATTGAGCCACCTGGACCCTACAAATACCTAACTCATTGAGCCACCCGGGCCCTACAACTACCTAACTCATTGAGCCACCCGGGTCCTACAACTACCAAACTCATTGAGCTACCCGGGCCCTACAAATACCTAACTCATTGAGTCACCCAGGCCCTATAACTACCTAACTCACTGAGCCACCCGGGCCCTACAACTATCTATCTCATTGAGCCACCCGGGCCCTACAAATACCTAACTCATTGAGACACCCGGGTCCTACAATTAATTAACTCATTGAGCCACCCGGGTCCTACAACTACCTAACTCATTGAGCCACCCGGGTCCTACAACTACCTAACTCATTGAGCCACCCAGGCCCTACAAATACCTAACTCATTGAGCCACCTGGGTTCTACAACTACCTAACTCATTGAGCCACCCGTGTCCTACAACTACCTAACTCATTGAGCCACCTGGGCCCTACAAATACCTAACTCATTGAGCCACCCGGGCCCTACAAATACCTAACTCATTGAGCCACCCGGGCCCTACAACTACCTAACTCATTGAGACACCCGGGCCCTACAAATACCTAACTCATTGAGCCACCCGGGTCCTACAACTACCTAACTCATTGAGCCACCCGGGCCCTACAAATACCTAACGCATTGAGCCACCCGGGTCCTACAACTACCTAACTCATTGAGCCACCCGGGTCCTATAACTACCTAACTCATTGAGCTACCCGGGCCCTACAAATACCTAACTCATTGAGCCACCCGGGTCCTACAACTACCTAACTCATTGAGCCACCCGGGTCCTACAACTACCTAACTCATGGAGCCACCCGGGTCCTATAACTACCTAACTTATTGAGCCACCAAGACCCTACAAATACCTAACTCATTGAGCCACCCGGGTCCTACAACTACCTAACTCATTGAGTCACCCGGGTCCTACAACTATCTATCTCATTGAGCCACCCGGGCCCTACAAATACCTAACTCATTGAGCCACCCGGGTCCTACAACTACCTAACTCATTGAGCCACCCGGGTCCTACAACTACCTAACTCATTGAGCCACCCAGGCCCTTCAAATACCAAACTCATTGAGCCACCCGGGCCCTACAACTATCTATCTCATTGAGCCACCCGGGCCCTACAAATACCTAACTCATTGAGCCACCCGGGTCCTACAATTATCCAACTCATTGAGCCACCCGGGTCCTACAACTACCTAACTCATTGAGCCACCCGGGTCCTACAACTACCTAACTCATTGAGCCACCCAGGCCCTTCAAATACCTAACTCATTGAGCCACCCGGGTCCTACAACTACCTAACTCATTGAGCCACCCGTGTCCTACAACTACCTAACTCATTGAGCCACCCGGGTCCTACAAATATCTAACTCATTGAGCCACCTGGACCCTACAAATACCTAACTCATTGAGCCACCCAGGTCCTACAAATACCTAACTCATTGAGCCACCTGGGTCCTACAACTACCTAACTCATTGAGCCACCCAGGCCCTACAAATACCTAACTCATTGAGCCACCCGGGCCCTACAACTACCTAACCCATTGAGCCACCCGAGTCCTACAACTACCTAACTCATTGAGCCACTCGGGACTTACAAATACCTAACTCATTGAGCCACCCGGGCCCTACAACTACCTATCTCATTGAGCGACCCGGGCCCTCCAAATACCTAATTCATTGAGCCACCCGGGTCCTTCAACTACCTAACTCATTGAGCCACCCGGGCCCTACAAATACCTAACTCATTGAGCCACCCGGGTCCTACAACTACCTAACTCATTGAGCCACCCGGGTCCTATAACTACCTAACTCATTGAGCCACCCGGGCCCTTCAAATACCTAACTCATTGAGTCACCTGGGCCCTACAACTACCTAACTCATTGAGCCACCCGGGTCCTACAACTACCTAACTCATTGAGCCACCCGTGTCCTACAACTACATAATTCATTGAGCCACACGGGCCCTACAAATACCTAACTCATTGAGCCACCCAGGCCCTTTAACTACCTAACTCATTGAGCCAGCCGGATCCTACAAATACCTAACTCATTGAGCCACCCGGGCCCTTCAAACACCTAACTCATTGAGCCACCCGGGCCCTACAACTACCTAACTCATTGAGCCACCTGGGTTCTACAACTACCTAACTCATTGAGCCACCTGGGCCATACAAATACCTAACTCATTGAGCCACCCAGGCCCTACAAATACCTAACTCATTGAGCCACCCGGGTCCTACAACTGCCTAACTCATTGAGCCACTCGGCCCTACAACTACCTAACTCATTGAGTCACCCGGGCCCTACAACTACCTAACTCATTGAGCCACCCGAGCCCTACAACTACCTAACTCATTGAGCCACTCGAGCCCTACAACTACCTAAATTATTGAGCCACCCGGGCCCTACAAATACCTAGCTCATTGAGCCACCCGGGCCGTACAAATACCTAACTCATTGAGCCACCCGGGCCCTACAAATACCTAACTCATTGAGCCACCCAGGCCCTACAACTACCTAACTCATTGAGCCACCCGGGCCATACAAATACCTAACTCATTGAGCCACCCGAGCCCTACAACTACCTAACGCATTGAGCCACCAGGGCCCTACAAATACCTAACTCATTGAGCCATCAAGGCCCTACAACTACCTAACTCATTGAGCCACCCGGGCCCTACAACTACCTAACTCATTGAGCCACCCGGGTCCTACAAATACCTAACTCATTGAGCCACCCAGGCCCTACAAATACCTAACTTATTGAGCCACCTGGGCCCTTCTAATGCCTAACTGATTGAGCCACTCGGGCCCTACAAATACCTAACTCATTGAGCCACCCGGGCCCTTCAAATACCTAACTCATTGAGCTACCCAGGCCCTACAAACACCTAACTCATCGAGCCACCTGGGCCCTACAACTGCCTAACTCATTGAGCCACTCGGGCCCTACAACTACCTAACTCATTGAGCCACCCGGGTCCTACAACTACCTAACTCATTGAGCCACCCGAGCCCTACAACTACTTAACTCATTGAGCCACCCGGGTCCTACAACTATCTAACTCATTGAGTCACACAGGCCCTACAACTACCAAACTCATTGAGCCACCTGGGCCCTACAACTACCTAACTCATTGAGCCACCTGGGCCCTACAACTACCTAACTCATTGAGCCACCCGGGTCCTACAACTACCTAACTCATTGAGCCACCCAGGCCCTACAACTACCTAACTCATTGAGCCACCCGGGCCATACAACTACCTAACTCATTGAGCCAACCAGGCCCTACAACTACCTAACTCATTGAGCCACCCAGGCCCTACAACTACCTAACTCATTGAGCCACCCGGGCCCTACAACTACCTAACTCATTGAGCCAAGCAGGCCCTACAACTACCTAACTCATTGAGCAACCCGGGCCCTACAACTACCTAACTCATTGAGCCAACCAGGTCCTACAACTACCTAGCTCATTGAGCCACCCGGGCCCTACAACTACCTAACTCATTGAGCCAACCAGGCCCTACAACTACCTAATTCATTGAGCCACCCGGGCCCTACAACTACCTAACTCATTGAGCCAACCAGGTCCTACAACTACCTAACTCATTGAGCCAACCAGGCCCTAAAACTACCTAACTCATTGAGCCACACGGGCCCTACAACTACCTAACTCATTGAGCCAACCAGGCCCTACAACTACCTAACTCATTGAGCCAACCAGG
This sequence comes from Bathymodiolus septemdierum, assembly GCA_963383655.1. Taxonomy (NCBI): domain Eukaryota; kingdom Metazoa; phylum Mollusca; class Bivalvia; order Mytilida; family Modiolidae; genus Bathymodiolus; species Bathymodiolus septemdierum. Next base: position 2,257,748 of record OY726525.1, on the reverse strand, counting down.
CCCTACAACTACCTAACTCATTGAGCCAACCAGGCCCTACAACTACCTAACTCATTGAGCCACCCGGGCCCTACAACTACCTAACTCATTGAGCCAACCAGGCTCTACAACTACCTAACTCATTGAGCCACCCGGGTCCTACAACTACCTAGCTCATTGAGCCACCCGGGTCCTACAACTACCTAACTCATTGAGCCAACCAGGCCCTACAACTACCTAACTCATTGAGCCACCCGGGTCCTACAACTACCTAACTCATTGAGCCACCCGGGCCCTACAACTACCAAACTCATTGAGCCACCTGGGCCCTTCAACTACCTAACTCATTGAGCCACCCGGGCACTACAACTACCTAACTCATTGAGCCACCCGGGCCCTACAACTACCTAACTCATTGAACCACCCAGGCCCTACAACTACCTAACTCATTGAGCCACCCGGGCCCTACAACTACCTAACTCATTGAGCCACCCGGGTCCTACAACTACCTAACTCAATGAGCCACCCGGGCCCTACAACTACCAAACTCATTGAGCCACCTGGGCCCTACAACTACCTAACTCATTGAGCCACCCGGGCACTACAACTACCTAACTCATTGAGCCACCCGGGCCCTACAACTACCTAACTCATTGAGCCACCCAGGCCCTACAACTACCTAACTCATTGAGCCACCCGGGCCCTACAACTACCTAACTCATTGAGCCAACCAGGCCCTACAACTACCTAACTCATTGAGCCACCCAGGCCCTACAACTACCTAACTCATTGAGCCACCCGGGCCCTACAACTACCTAACTCATTGAGCCAACCAGGCCCTACAACTACCTAACTCATTGAGCCACCCGGGCCCTACAACTACCTAACTCATTGAGCCAACCAGGTCCTACAACTACCTAACTCATTGAGCAACCCGGGCCCTACAACTACCTAACTCATTGAGCCAACCAGGCCCTACAACTACCTAATTCATTGAGCCACCCGGGCCCTACAACTACCTAACTCATTGAGCTAACCAGGTCCTACAACTACCTAACTCATTGAGCCAACCAGGCCCTACAACTACCTAACTCATTGAGCCACCCGGGCCCTACAACTACCTAATTCATTGAGCCAACCAGGCCCTACAACTACCTAACTCATTGAGCCAACCAGGCCCTACAACTACCTAACTCATTGAGCCACCCGGGCCCTACAACTACCTAACTCATTGAGCCAACCAGGCCCTACAACTACCTAACTCATTGAGCCACCCGGGCCCTACAACTACCTAGCTCATTGAGCCAACCAGGCCCTACAACTACCTAACTCATTGAGCCAACCAGGCCCTACAACTACCTAACTCATTGAGCCACCCGGGTCCTACAACTACCTAACTCATTGAGCCAACCAGGCCCTACAACTACCTAACTCATTGAGCCACCCGGGCCCTACAACTACCTAACTCATTGAGCCACCCAGGTCCTACAACTACCAAACTCATTGAGCCACCTGGGCCCTACAACTACCTAACTCATTGAGCCACCCAGGTCCTACAACTACCTAACTCATTGAGCCAACCAGGCCCTACAACTACCTAACTCATTGAGCCACCCGGGCCCTACAACTACCTAACTCATTGAGCCAACCAGGCCCTACAACTACCTAACTCATTGAGCCACCCGGGCCCTACAACTACCTAACTCATTGAGCCAACCAGGCCCTACAACTACCTAACTCATTGAGGCAACCAGGCCCTACAACTACCTAACTCATTGAGCCAACCAGGCCCTACAACTACCTAACTCATTGAGCCACCCGGGCCCTACAACTACCTAACTCATTGAGCCAACCAGGTCCTACAACTACCTAACTCATTGAGCCAACCAGGTCCTACAACTACCTAACTGATTGAGCCACCCGGGCCCTACAACTACCTAACTCATTGAGCCATCCGGGCCCTACAACTACCTAACTCATTGAGCCACCTGGGCCCTACAACTACCTAACTCATTGAGCCACCCGGGCCCTACAACTACCTAACTCATTGAGCCATCTGGGCCCTACAACTACCTAACTCATTGAGCCACCTGGGCCCTACAACTACCTAACTCATTGAGCCAACCAGGTCCTACAACTACCCAACTCATTGAGCCAACCAGGCCCTACAACTACCTAACTCATTGAGCCACCCGGGCCCTACAACTACCTAACTCATTGAGCCACCCGGGCCCTACAACTACCTAACTCATTGAGCCACCCGGGCCCTACAACTACCTAACTCATTGAGCCACCCGGGCCCTACAACTACCTAACTCATTGAGCCACCCGGGCCCTACAACTACCTAACTCATTGAGCCACCCGGGCCCTCCAACTACCTAACTCATTGAGCCACCCGGGTCCTACAACTACCTAACTCATTGAGCCACCCAGGCCCTACAACTACCTAACTCATTGAGCCACCCGGGCCCTACAACTACCTAACTCATTGAGCCACCCAGGCCATACAACTACCTAACTCATTGAGCCACCCGGGCCCTACAACTACCTAACTCATTGAGCCACCCGGGCCCTACAACTACCTAACTCATTGAGCCACCCGGGCCCTCCAACTACCTAACTCATTGAGCCACCCGGTTCCTACAACTACCTAACTCATTGAGCCACCCAGGCCCTACAACTACCTAACTCATTGAGCCACCCGGGCCCTACAACTACCTAACTCATTGAGCCACCCAGGCCCTACAACTACCTAACTCATTGAGCCACCCGGGCCCTACAACTACCTAACTCATTGAGCCACCCGGGCCCTACAACTACTTAACTCATTGAGCCACCCGGGTCCTACAACTACCTAACTCATTGAGCCACCCAGGCCCTACAACTACCTAACTCATTGAGCCACCCGGGTCCTACAAATACCTAACTCATTGAGCCACCCAGGCCCTACAAATACCTAACTTATTGAGCCACCTGGGCCCTTCTAATGCCTAACTGATTGAGCCACTCGGGCCCTACAAATACCTAACTGATTGAGCCACCCGGGCCCTTCAAATACCTAACTCATTGAGCTACCCAGGCCCTACAAACACCTAACTCATCGAGCCACCCGGGCCCTACAACTACCTAACTCATTGAGCCACCCGGGCCCTACAACTACCTAACTCATTGAGCCACCCGGGCCCTACAACTACCTAACTCATTGAGCCACCCGGGCCCTCCAACTACCTAACTCATTGAGCCACCCGGGTCCTACAACTACCTAACTCATTGAGCCACCCAGGCCCTACAACTACCTAACTCATTGAGCCACCCGGGCCCTACAACTACCTAACTCATTGAGCCACCCAGGCCATACAACTACCTAACTCATTGAGCCACCCGGGCCCTACAACTACCTAACTCATTGAGCCACCCGGGCCCTACAACTACCTAACTCATTGAGCCACCCGGGCCCTCCAACTACCTAACTCATTGAGCCACCCGGTTCCTACAACTACCTAACTCATTGAGCCACCCAGGCCCTACAACTACCTAACTCATTGAGCCACCCGGGCCCTACAACTACCTAACTCATTGAGCCACCCAGGCCCTACAACTACCTAACTCATTGAGCCACCCGGGCCCTACAACTACCTAACTCATTGAGCCACCCGGGCCCTACAACTACTTAACTCATTGAGCCACCCGGGTCCTACAACTACCTAACTCATTGAGCCACCCAGGCCCTACAACTACCTAACTCATTGAGCCACCCGGGTCCTACAAATACCTAACTCATTGAGCCACCCAGGCCCTACAAATACCTAACTTATTGAGCCACCTGGGCCCTTCTAATGCCTAACTGATTGAGCCACTCGGGCCCTACAAATACCTAACTCATTGAGCCACCCGGGCCCTTCAAATACCTAACTCATTGAGCTACCCAGGCCCTTCAAACACCTAACTCATCGAGCCACCTGGGCCCTACAACTGCCTAACTCATTGAGCCACTCGGGCCCTACAACTACCTAACTCATTGAGCCACCCGGGTCCTACAACTACCTAACTCATTGAGCCACCCGAGCCCTACAACTACTTAACTCATTGAGCCACCCGGGTCCTACAACTACCTAACTCATTGAGTCACACAGGCCCTACAACTACCAAACTCATTGAGCCACCTGGGCCCTACAACTACCTAACTCATTGAGCCACCTGGGCCCTACAACTACCTAACTCATTGAGCCACCCGGGTCCTACAACTACCTAACTCATTGAGCCACCCAGGCCCTACAACTACCTAACTCATTGAGCCACCCGGGCCATACAACTACCTAACTCATTGAGCCAACCAGGCCCTACAACTACCTAACTCATTGAGCCACCCAGGCCCTACAACTACCTAACTCATTGAGCCACCCGGGCCCTACAACTACCTAACTCATTGAGCCAAGCAGGCCCTACAACTACCTAACTCATTGAGCCACCCGGGCCCTACAACTACCTAACTCATTGAGCCAACCAGGTCCTACAACTACCTAGCTCATTGAGCCACCCGGGCCCTACAACTACCTAACTCATTGAGCCAACCAGGCCCTACAACTACCTAATTCATTGAGCCACCCGGGCCCTACAACTACCTAACTCATTGAGCCAACCAGGTCCTACAACTACCTAACTCATTGAGCCAACCAGGCCCTAAAACTACCTAACTCATTGAGCCACACGGGCCCTACAACTACCTAACTCATTGAGCCAACCAGGCCCTACAACTACCTAACTCATTGAGCCAACCAGGCCCTACAACTACCTAACTCATTGAGCCAACCAGGCCCTACAACTACCTAACTCATTGAGCCACCCGGGCCCTACAACTACATAACTCATTGAGCCAACCAGGCCCTACAACTACCTAACTCATTGAGCCACCCGGGTCCTACAACTACCTAGCTCATTGAGCCACCCGGGTCCTACAACTACCTAACTCATTGAGCCAACCAGGCCCTACAACTACCTAACTCATTGAGCCACCCGGGTCCTACAACTACCTAACTCATTGAGCCACCCGGGCCCTACAACTACCAAACTCATTGAGCCACCTGGGCCCTTCAACTACCTAACTCATTGAGCCACCCGGGCACTACAACTACCTAACTCATTGAGCCACCCGGGCCCTACAACTACCTAACTCATTGAACCACCCAGGCCCTACAACTACCTAACTCATTGAGCCACCCGGGCCCTACAACTCCCTAACTCATTGAGCCACCCGGGTCCTACAACTACCTAACTCAATGAGCCACCCGGGCCCTACAACTACCAAACTCATTGAGCCACCTGGGCCCTACAACTACCTAACTCATTGAGCCACCCGGGCACTACAACTACCTAACTCATTGAGCCACCCGGGCCCTACAACTACCTAACTCATTGAGCCACCCAGGCCCTACAACTACCTAACTCATTGAGCCACCCGGGCCCTACAACTACCTAACTCATTGAGCCAACCAGGCCCTACAACTACCTAACTCATTGAGCCACCCAGGCCCTACAACTACCTAACTCATTGAGCCACCCGGGCCCTACAACTACCTAACTCATTGAGCCAACCAGGCCCTACAACTACCTAACTCATTGAGCCAACCAGGTCCTACAACTACCTAACTCATTGAGCAACCCGGGCCCTACAACTACCTAACTCATTGAGCCAACCAGGCCCTACAACTACCTAATTCATTGAGCCACCCGGGCCCTACAACTACCTAACTCATTGAGCTAACCAGGTCCTACAACTACCTAACTCATTGAGCCAACCAGGCCCTACAACTACCTAACTCATTGAGCCACCCGGGCCCTACAACTACCTAATTCATTGAGCCAACCAGGCCCTACAACTACCTAACTCATTGAGCCAACCAGGCCCTACAACTACCTAACTCATTGAGCCACCCGGGCCCTACAACTACCTAACTCATTGAGCCAACCAGGCCCTACAACTACCTAACTCATTGAGCCACCCGGGCCCTACAACTACCTAGCTCATTGAGCCAACCAGGCCCTACAACTACCTAACTCATTGAGCCAACCAGTCCCTACAACTACCTAACTCATTGAGCCACCCGGGTCCTACAACTACCTAACTCATTGAGCCAACCAGGCCCTACAACTACCTAACTCATTGAGCCACCCGGGCCCTACAACTACCTAACTCATTGAGCCACCCAGGTCCTACAACTACCAAACTCATTGAGCCACCTGGGCCCTACAACTACCTAACTCATTGAGCCACCCAGGTCCTACAACTACCTAACTCATTGAGCCAACCAGGCCCTACAACTACCTAACTCATTGAGCCACCCGGGCCCTACAACTACCTAACTCATTGAGCCAACCAGGCCCTACAACTACCTAACTCATTGAGCCACCCGGGCCCTACAACTACCTAACTCATTGAGCCAACCAGGCCCTACAACTACCTAACTCATTGAGGCAACCAGGCCCTACAACTACCTAACTCATTGAGCCAACCAGGCCCTACAACTACCTAACTCATTGAGCCACCCGGGCCCTACAACTACCTAACTCATTGAGCCAACCAGGTCCTACAACTACCTAACTCATTGAGCCAACCAGGTCCTACAACTACCTAACTGATTGAGCCACCCGGGCCCTACAACTACCTAACTCATTGAGCCATCCGGGCCCTACAACTACCTAACTCATTGAGCCACCTGGGCCCTACAACTACCTAACTCATTGAGCCACCCGGGCCCTACAACTACCTAACTCATTGAGCCATCTGGGCCCTACAACTACCTAACTCATTGAGCCACCTGGGCCCTACAACTACCTAACTCATTGAGCCAACCAGGTCCTACAACTACCCAACTCATTGAGCCAACCAGGCCCTACAACTACCTAACTCATTGAGCCACCCGGGCCCTACAACTACCTAACTCATTGAGCCACCCGGGCCCTACAACTACCTAACTCATTGAGCCACCCGGGCCCTACAACTACCTAACTCATTGAGCCACCCGGGCCCTACAACTACCTAACTCATTGAGCCACCCGGGCCCTACAACTACCTAACTCATTGAGCCACCCGGGCCCTCCAACTACCTAACTCATTGAGCCACCCGGGTCCTACAACTACCTAACTCATTGAGCCACCCAGGCCCTACAACTACCTAACTCATTGAGCCACCCGGGCCCTTCAACTACCTAACTCATTGAGCCACCCAGGCCATACAACTACCTAACTCATTGAGCCACCCGGGCCCTACAACTACCTAACTCATTGAGCCACCCGGGCCCTACAACTACCTAACTCATTGAGCCACCCGGGCCCTCCAACTACCTAACTCATTGAGCCACCCGGTTCCTACAACTACCTAACTCATTGAGCCACCCAGGCCCTACAACTACCTAACTCATTGAGCCACCCGGGCCCTACAACTACCTAACTCATTGAGCCACCCAGGCCCTACAACTACCTAACTCATTGAGCCACCCGGGCCCTACAACTACCTAACTCATTGAGCCACCCGGGCCCTACAACTACTTAACTCATTGAGCCACCCGGGTCCTACAACTACCTAACTCATTGAGCCACCCAGGCCCTACAACTACCTAACTCATTGAGCCACCCGGGCCCTACAACTACCTAACTCATTGAGTCACCCAGGCCCTACAACTACCTAACTCATTGAGCCACCCGGGCCCTACAACTACCTAACTCATTGAGCCACCCGGGCCCTACAACTACCTAACTCATTGAGCCACCCGGGCCCTACAACTACCTAACTCATTGAGCCACCCGGGTCCTACAACTACCTAACTCATTGAGCCACCCGGGCCCTACAACTACCTAACTCATTGAGCCACCCGGGCCCTACAACTACCTAACTCATTGAGCCACCCGGGCCCTACAACTACCTAACTCATTGAGCCACCCGGGCCCTCCAACTACCTAACTCATTGAGCCACCCGGGTCCTACAACTACCTAACTCATTGAGCCACCCAGGCCCTACAACTACCTAACTCATTGAGCCACCCGGGCCCTACAACTACCTAACTCATTGAGCCACCCAGGTCCTACAACTACCTAACTCATTGAGCCAACCAGGCCCTACAACTACCTAACTCATTGAGCCACCCGGGCCCTACAACTACCTAACTCATTGAGCCAACCAGGCCCTACAACTACCTAACTCATTGAGCCACCCGGGCCCTACAACTACCTAACTCATTGAGCCAACCAGGCCCTACAACTACCTAACTCATTGAGGCAACCAGGCCCTACAACTACCTAACTCATTGAGCCAACCAGGCCCTACAACTACCTAACTCATTGAGCCACCCGGGCCCTACAACTACCTAACTCATTGAGCCAACCAGGTCCTACAACTACCTAACTCATTGAGCCAACCAGGTCCTACAACTACCTAACTCATTGAGCCACCCGGGCCCTACAACTACCTAACTCATTGAGCCATCCGGGCCCTACAACTACCTAACTCATTGAGCCACCTGGGCCCTACAACTACCTAACTCATTGAGCCACCCGGGCCCTACAACTACCTAACTCATTGAGCCATCTGGGCCCTACAACTACCTAACTCATTGAGCCACCTGGGCCCTACAACTACCTAACTCATTGAGCCAACCAGGTCCTACAACTACCCAACTCATTGAGCCAACCAGGCCCTACAACTACCTAACTCATTGAGCCACCCGGGCCCTACAACTACCTAACTCATTGAGCCACCCGGGCCCTACAACTACCTAACTCATTGAGCCACCCGGGCCCTACAACTACCTAACTCATTGAGCCACCCGGGTCCTACAACTACCTAACTCATTGAGCCACCCGGGCCCTACAACTACCTAACTCATTGAGCCACCCGGGCCCTACAACTACCTAACTCATTGAGCCACCCGGGCCCTACAACTACCTAACTCATTGAGCCACCCGGGCCCTCCAACTACCTAACTCATTGAGCCACCCGGGTCCTACAACTACCTAACTCATTGAGCCACCCAGGCCCTACAACTACCTAACTCATTGAGCCACCCGGGCCCTACAACTACCTAACTCATTGAGCCACCCAGGCCATACAACTACCTAACTCATTGAGCCACCCGGGCCCTACAACTACCTAACTCATTGAGCCACCCGGGCCCTACAACTACCTAACTCATTGAGCCACCCGGGCCCTCCAACTACCTAACTCATTGAGCCACCCGGTTCCTACAACTACCTAACTCATTGAGCCACCCAGGCCCTACAACTACCTAACTCATTGAGCCACCCGGGCCCTACAACTACCTAACTCATTGAGCCACCCAGGCCCTACAACTACCTAACTCATTGAGCCACCCGGGCCCTTCAACTACCTAACTCATTGAGCCACCCGGGCCCTACAACTACTTAACTCATTGAGCCACCCGGGTCCTACAACTACCTAACTCATTGAGCCACCCAGGCCCTACAACTACCTAACTCATTGAGCCACCCGGGCCCTACAACTACCTAACTCATTGAGTCAACCAGGCCCTACAACTACCTAACTCATTGAGCCACCCGGGCCCTACAACTACCTAACTCATTGAGCCACCCGGGCCCTACAATTACCTAACTCATTGAGCCACCCGGGCCCTACAACTACCTAACTCATTGAGCCACCCGGGTCCTACAACTACCTAACTCATTGAGCCACCCGGGCCCTACAACTACCTAACTCATTGAGCCACCCGGGCCCTACAACTACCTAACTCATTGAGCCACCCGGGCCCTACAACTACCTAACTCATTGAGCCACCCGGGCCCTCCAACTACCTAACTCATTGAGCCACCCGGGTCCTACAACTACCTAACTCATTGAGCCACCCAGGCCCTACAACTACCTAACTCATTGAGCCACCCGGGCCCTACAACTACCTAACTCATTGAGCCACCCAGGCCCTACAACTACCTAACTCATTGAGCCACCCGGGCCCTACAACTACCTAACTCATTGAGCCACCCGGGCCCTACAACTACCTAACTCATTGAGCCACCCGGGCCCTCCAACTACCTAACTCATTGAGCCACCCGGGTCCTACAACTACCTAACTCATTGAGCCACCCAGGCCCTACAACTACCTAACTCATTGAGCCACCCGGGCCCTACAACTACCTAACTCATTGAGCCACCCAGGCCCTACAACTACCTAACTCATTGAGCCACCCGGGCCCTACAACTACCTAACTCATTGAGCCACCCGGGCCCTACAACTACTTAACTCATTGAGCCACCCGGGCCCTCCAACTATCTAACTCATTGAGCCACCCAGGTCCTACAACTACCTAACTCATTGAGCCACCCAGGCCCTACAACTACCTAACTCATTGAGCCACCCGGGCCCTACAACTACCTAACTCATTGAGCCACCCAGGCCCTACAACTACCTAACTCATTGAGCCACCCGGGCCCTACAACTACCTAACTCATTGAGCCACCCAGGCCCTACAACTACCTAACTCATTGAGCCACCCGGGCCCTACAACTACCTAACTCATTGAGCCACCCGAGCCCTAGGTTAAACCCTTTTATAAAAATGGTAATATGTTAATGAACAAATATATGTTGTAAAAATGGTGTATATTTTGTAAATGATTTAATATCAGAAAAAAATGCTTTTCACATATGAGGAATTTATGAATCACTATAATATTAGATTAAATTTGATAGAATATTTCAGTATTCTAAGTGCCATTCTACATAGATGTACACTTCTAATAAGAGGGAAACAAAAATATGAATTAATTGAAAATGACAATGTTGATAGACTGAAAGGGGACCCTAAGCCATGTAAATACTTTTCAAAACAATACGGGTTAAATATAAAAATGCTCCCTTCAAACATACATGGGAAAAGGAAGTTCACATAGAGATTGTTATTGAAGATTAGTTTCATTTACTGTATACCTTTCTCTGTTACAAAAGATACTAAATTACAAGACTTTCAACATAAAATTGTACACAGAATCTTAATGACAAATTCATTCTATATATTTGTTAAGAGAAACTGAATACTGTACAGTCACATAAGAAAGTCTGAGTACTGTACAGTCACATAAGAGTCTGGATCATATTTTTGGGGAATGTAATTCTGTTCAGAACTTTTTGTTATTTTCTGAAAAACTGTGAAGTTATCTTTCCCTTTCATACAAAGGACATAATTCTTGTCCTAAATTCTTGTCCTAACTGAACACAGTTCTGCTCAGGATACAATCGACTATGTTTTAATTATTTTGTTTGTCAGTGACTTGCGACAGGCCGGTGGTTTTCTCCGGGTCCTCCGGTTTCCTCCACCAATAAAACTGACTGCCACGCTGTAACTGAAATATTGTTGAAAGTGGCATTAAAGACCATCAAACAAACAAACAAACTCTAAAACCCTGACTCTAGTCCTAACCCTAACCCATTATGATTGTCAAGGGAGATAAATACCTTTGGCATTGCAATCACAGCAGACATTGTTACCAGGCAACCGTTTGACTATTTGTAGTATACTGAGAGTTAGTTCTTTGACATTTGGGTTTAAACATGGAGAGTTTGTGCTATCAAGGAATTCTTTCATTAACACTTGTTCTTTTGCATTATTTAAGACAGATATCCATCTACAAAATAAGTAAAACATGTTTTAACGTTTGAAATGACAGTGCAGTAATTTTTGTTTTTCATTTTTATTATAAGTGTTGTTGACATTATTTAATGTAATAATGTATAGTAATTACTAAAAGCTTCATCCTTGTATACAGGCTTCACCGTAGAATAAGTCAAAGAGTCGGAGAGGAAATTATTTATATCAAATATAGGTAATAATTTGTAGTTGTTTAGAAATGTGATTATTTATCTCTTCTCCTTTGTAGAATAGACAGTGACAATTCTACTACTTGTAAAAGGTTTTTGGTTTATTCTTTGAGTCTTTGAAATTAATTAAAACCTAATAACTGATATGTCTGAAATATTTTACAAAATAGACTGAAAGGTACAGCTTTAGATTACCCCTTTAGTATCTTCAAATTTGTCTTATGCTTTACATACTAATGGCCACTTGCGTACATCGGGATTAATCTTGGATCAATGTGATCCAAGCTTAAGTCTAGCTTATTTTTTTAAGTTTACATGCGCACCTTCGTTTTATAAATGAGTACGGCTTAGGTATTGAGTTCAATTCTGAACCAGGTATAGGGCAGGTTTAAATAGATGATCAAATAAACATGGACGATTATATTGATGAAATAGATAGGACAAATGTTGTGGAAAGGTTGATAAGACGGGAACAAGTGATTAGGGACCGACAAAACCCTTTTGTAAACTATTCTGAGGATTAATTTATTGATAGATATAGGCTGAATAAGTGAATAAGGAGTGTGTATTGACAATATTAGCTGAAATAAGAGAGTTTGGAACCAAAACTGAAAAAGTTATCATCAATTTCGCCTCTTAATCAGTTTTCAATTGCATTATGATTTTACAGAACTGGGAGTTTTTTGAAAGTATCAGGAGATTTGTTCGGTGTTCATGAAGCACGGTTTCACGTATAATTAAGCGGGTATTCATAGCACTTGCTTAACTGTACAAACAATATGTTAAGTTTCCATCCGAAAATAAAGTTCAAGAAATTCAAAGGCAGTTTATGCAGCAGAGCAGAATTCCTGGTATCGTAGGTGCTATAGATGGTACACATATTCCTATCCAATCACCAGGAGGGGATACGGCAGAATTATTCCGCAACAGAAATGGATTGTTTTCCATTAATGTTCAGGCAATTTGTGACCATGATCTGATACTAACAAATGTTGTAGCAAGATGGCCTGGAAGTACTCACGACAGCCGAATTTTGAGAACAGTAACATTTGTGCCTGTCTGGAAAGAAGGGAAATTCAAGGTATATTAATAGGTGACAACGGATATCCACTCAGACCTTATTTGATTACACCACTCCTGACATGCACGACACGGAAGCAGAGACATTTCAATTATGCACTTTGTAATGCACGTGTGAAGATAGAAAAATGTGTTTGGAATATGGAAAAGACGTTTTCCCTGCTTACGACAACAGCTAAGATTTAAGCTATCTACAAACTTACTGGTCATTACTGCATGTTCCGTGCTGTATAATATTGCCAGGAAAGCTGCAATTCCTGTTCCAGACGGAGGTGATGAAAATGACAACAATGTACCAGTTCCAGTACCACCAAATGCTAACCATATGCATTATATTGGCTGTTGATCTGCTGGGGAAGCATTTCCGTTATAGCATTTGAAAATTTGTCCAGGTCATTTTCGGCAGGTCCTCCTTCAGTTTTCTTTTTTTCTCTCCTATCCTTAGCAACAGCCGATTTTGTACGGGCTTTTAAATTTTTCCACAAAGATTTCAATTGTGTCAAGCTTCTTTTATTTAACAATGGCGAGAATTAAATTCTTTTCCAATATTTTCCCATTCTTTGTTCTTTTCACTGATTATTTTCCTGTCGTTTTGTTTACTTTCAATTATACCTTTTCTACTGTCAACCAACTCAATTAATACTTTCTTTTCTAATTCAGTAAAATTCGGAGATTTCTTCCTAGCCATTACTGATCCAATTTATCATCAAAACTTAAACCCAGGCATAAGATGTATTCACGTAATAAATTGTTGAGTGACAAGTTAGCAAACCATCAACAACTCACCTGAGTACAGCCTAACCTAGGGTTAAGTCGGGGTTACCTGATTGCCCGATCAACTGGTAAATCGGAGTTACCTGAGCTAGACGTACGCAAGTGGCCATTAGTATTTTAAAATAATTGAACATTAATAAGACAAGAATTTGTCAAGCTCAGTCAAACAATGATACCGGTATGTTTAATACTCACTCAGCTCTGTCAAACCATGATATGCTTAATACTCACTCAGCTCAGTCAAACCATGATATGTTTAATACTCACTCAGCTCTGTCAAACCATGGTATGCTTAATACTCACTCAGCTCTGTCAAACCATGATATGCTTAATACTCACTCAGCTCTGTCAAACCATGATATGTTTAATACTCACTCAGCTCAGTCAAACCATGATATGTTTAATACTCACTCAGCTCTGTCAAACCATGATATGTTTAATACTCACTCAGCTCTGTCAAACCATGGTATGCTTAATACTCACTCAGCTCTGTCAAACCATGCTATGCTTAATACTCACTCAGCTCTGTCAAACCATGATATGTTTAATACTCACTCAGCTCAGTCAAACCATGATATGTTTAATACTCACTCAGCTCTGTCAAACCATGATATGTTTAATACTCACTCAGCTCAGTCAAACCATGATATGTTTAATACTCACTCAGCTCTGTCAAACCATGATATGTTTAATACTCACTCAGCTCTGTCAAACCATGGTATGCTTAATACTCACTCAGCTCAGTCAAACCATGATATGTTTAATACTCACTCAGCTCAGTCAAACCATGATATGTTTAATACTCACTCAGCTCTGTCAAACAATGATATGTTTAATACTCACTCAGCTCTGTCAAACCATGATATGTTTAATACTCACTCAGCTCTGTCAAACCATGGTATGCTTAATACTCACTCAGCTCAGTCAAACCATGATATGTTTAATACTCACTCAGCTCTGTCAAACCATGGTATGTTTAATACTCACTCAGCTCAGTCAAACCATGATATGTTTAATACTCACTCAGCTCAGTCAAACCATGATATGTTTAATACTCACTCAGCTCTGTCAAACCATGGTATGCTTAATACTCACTCAGCTCAGTCAAACCATGATATGTTTAATACTCACTCAGCTCTGTCAAACAATGATATGTTTAATACTCACTCAGTTCTGTCAAACCATGGTATGTTTAATACTCACTCAGTTCTGTCAAACCATGATATGTTTAATACTCACTCAGCTCAGTCAAACCATGATATGTTTAATACTCACTCAGCTCAGTTAAACCATGGTATGTTTAATACTCACTCAGTTCTGTCAAACCATGATATGTTTAATACTCACTCAGCTCAGTCAAACAATGATATGTTTAATACTCACTCACCTCAGTCAAACCATGCTATGTTTAATACTCACTCAGCTCTGTCAAACCATGATATGTTTAATACTCACTCAGCTCTGTCAAACAATGATATGTTTAATATTCACTCAGTTCTGTCAAACCATGGTATGTTTAATACTCACTCAGTTCTGTCAAACCATGATATGTTTAATACTCACTCAGTTCTGTTAAACCATGGTATGTTTAATACTCACTCAGCTCTGTCAAACCATGGTATGTTTAATACTCACTCAGCTCTGTCAAACCATGGTATGTTTAATACTCACTCAGCTCAGTCAAACAATGATATGTTTAATACTCACTCAGCTCAGTCAAACCATCATATGTTTAATACTCACTCAGCTCTGTCAAACCATGGTATGCTTAATACTCACTCAGCTCAGTCAAACCATGATATGTTTAATACTCACTCAGCTCTGTCAAACCATGCTATGTTTAATACTCACTCAGCTCTGTCAAACAATGATATGTTTAATACTCACTCAGCTCTGTCAAACCATGATATGTTTAATACTCACTCAGCTCTGTCAAACAATGGTATGCTTAATACTCACTCAGCTCTGTCAAACCATGATATGTTTAATACTCACTCAGCTCTGTCAAACCATGATATGCTTAATACTCACTCAGCTCAGTCAAACCATGATATGTTTAATACTCACTCAGCTCTGTCAAACCATGCTATGTTTAATACTCACTCAGCTCTGTCAAACCATGATATGTTTAATACTCACTCAGCTCTGTCAAACCATGGTATGCTTAATACTCACTCAGCTCTGTCAAACAATGATATGTTTAATACTCACTCAGCTCTGTCAAACCATGGTATGCTTAATACTCACTCAGCTCTGTCAAACCATGGTATGCTTAATACTCACTCAGCTCTGTCAAACAATGATATGTTTAATACTCACTCAGCTCTGTCAAACCATGGTAAGTTTAATACTCACTCAGCTCTGTCAAACAATGATATGTTTAATACTCACTCAGCTCAGTCAAACCATGATATGTTTAATACTCACTCAGCTCTGTCAAACCATGATATGCTTAATACTCACTCAGCTCTGTCAAACAATGGTATGTTTAATACTCACTCAGCTCAGTCAAACCATGGTATGTTTAATACTCACTCAGCTCAGTCAAACCATGATATGTTTAATACTCACTCAGCTCTGTCAAACCATGGTATGCTTAATACTCACTCAGCTCAGTCAAACCATGATATGTTTAATACTCACTCAGCTCTGTCAAACCATGGTATGTTTAATACTCACTCAGCTCAGTCAAACCATGATATGTTTAATACTCACTCAGCTCTGTCAAACCATGGTATGCTTAATACTCACTCAGCTCTGTCAAACCATGATATGCTTAATACTCACTCAGCTCTGTCAAACAATGATATGTTTAATACTCACTCAGCTCTGTCAAACAATGATATGTTTAATACTCACTCAGCTCTGTCAAACAATGATATGTTTAATACTCACTCAGCTCTGTCAAACCATGCTATGTTTAATACTCACTCAGCTCTGTCAAACCATGGTATGCTTAATACTCACTCAGCTCAGTCAAACCATGATATGTTTAATACTCACTCAGCTCTGTCAAACCATGATATGTTTAATACTCACTCAGCTCAGTCAAACCATGATATGTTTAATATTCACTCAGCTCAGTCAAACCATGATATGCTTAATACTCACTCAGCTCTGTCAAACCATGATATGTTTAATACTCACTCAGCTCTGTCAAACCATGATATGTTTAATACTCACTCAGCTCTGTCAAACCATGATATGCTTAATACTCACTCAGCTCTGTCAAACCATGGTATGCTTAATACTCACTCAGCTCTGTCAAACAATGATATGTTTAATACTCACTCAGCTCTGTCAAACCATGATATGTTTAATACTCACTCAGCTCTGTCAAACAATGATATGTTTAATACTCACTCAGCTCTGTCAAACCATGATATGTTTAATACTCACTCAGCTCAGTCAAACCATGATATGTTTAATACTCACTCAGCTCAGTCAAACCATGATATGTTTAATACTCACTCAGCTCTGTCAAACCATGGTATGTTTAATACTCACTCAGCTCTGTCAAACCATGATATGTTTAATACTCACTCAGCTCTGTCAAACAATGATATGTTTAATACTTACTCAGCTCAGTCAAACAATGGTATGTTTAATACTCACTCAGTTCTGTCAAACAATGATATGTTTAATACTCACTCAGCTCTGTCAAACCATGATATGTTTAATACTCACTCAGCTCTGTCAAACCATGGTATGTTTAATACTCACTCAGCTCAGTCAAACCATGATATGCTTAATACTCACTCAGCTCTGTCAAACCATGATATGTTTAATACTCACTCAGCTCTGTCAAACCATGATATGTTTAATACTCACTCAGCTCTGTCAAACCATGATATGTTTAATACTCACTCAGCTCTGTCAAACCATGATATGTTTAATACTCACTCAGTTCAGTCAAACAATGATATGTTTAATACTCACTCAGCTCTGTCACACCATGATATGTTTAATACTCACTCAGCTCAGTCAAACCATGGTATGTTTAATACTCACTCAGCTCAGTCAAACCATGGTATGTTTAATACTCACTCAGCTCAGTCAAACCATGGTATGTTTAATACTCACTCAGCTCTGTCAAACCATGATATGTTTAATACTCACTCAGCTCAGTCAAACCATGATATGTTTAATACTCACTCAGCTCTGTCAAACCATGATATGTTTAATACTCACTCAGCTCAGTCAAACCATGGTATGTTTAATACTCACTCAGCTCTGTCAAACCATGATATGTTTAATACTCACTCAGCTCAGTCAAACCATGATATGTTTAATACTCACTCAGCTCTGTCAAACCATGATATGTTTAATACTCACTCAGCTCTGTCAAACCATGGTATGTTTAATACTCACTCAGCTCAGTCAAACCATGATATGTTTAATACTCACTCAGCTCAGTCAAACCATGATATGCTTAATACTCACTCAGCTCTGTCAAACCATGATATGTTTAATACTCACTCAGCTCTGTCAAACCATGATATGTTTAATACTCACTCAGCTCAGTCTAACCATGGTATGTTTAATATTCACTCAGCTCAGTCAAACCATGATATGTTTAATACTCACTCAGCTCAGTCAAATCATGATATGCTTAATACTCACTCAGCTCAGTCTAACCATGGTATGTTTAATATTCACTCAGCTCAGTCACACCATGGTATGCTTAATACTCACTCAGCTCAGTCAAACCATGATATGTTTAATACTCACTCAGTTCTGTCAAACCATGGTATGCTTAATACTCACTCAGTTCTGTCAAACCATGGTATGCTTAATACTCAATCAGCTCAGTCAAACCATGATATGTTTAATACTCACTCAGTTCAGTCAAACCATGATATGTTTAATACTCACTCAGCTCTGTCAAACCATGATATGTTTAATACTCACTCAGCTCTGTCACACCATGGTATGTTTAATACTCACTCAGTTCTGTCAAACCATGATATGTTTAATACTCACTCAGCTCTGTCAAACCATGATATGTTTAATACTCACTCAGCTCTGTCACACCATGGTATGTTTAATACTCACTCAGTTCTGTCAAACCATGATATGTTTAATACTCACTCAGCTCTGTCAAACCATGATATGTTTAATACTCACTCAGCTCTGTCACACCATGGTATGTTTAATACTCACTCAGCTCAGTCAAACCATGATATGTTTAATACTCACTCAGCTCAGTCAAACCATGATATGTTTAATACTCACTCAGCTCAGTCAAACAATGATATGTTTAATACTCACTCAGCTCAGTCAAACCATGGTATGTTTAATACTCACTCAGTTCTGTCAAACCATGGTATGTTTAATACTCACTCAGTTCTGTCAAACCATGATATGTTTAATACTCACTCAGCTCAGTCAAACCATGGTATGTTTAATACTCACTCAGTTCTGTCAAACCATGATATGTTTAATACTCACTCAGCTCTGTCAAACCATGATATGTTTAATACTCACTCACCTCTGTCACACCATGGTATGTTTAATACTCACTCAGTTCTGTCAAACCATGGTATGTTTAATACTCACTCAGCTCAGTCAAACCATGATATGTTTAATACTCACTCAGCTCAGTCAAACCATGATATGTTTAATACTCACTCAGTTCTGTCAAACCATGGTATGTTTAATACTCACTCAGCTGTGTCAAACCATGATATGTTTAATACTCACTCAGCTCAGTCAAACCATGGTATGTTTAATACTCACTCAGCTGTGTCAAACCATGATATGTTTAATACTCACTCAGCTCTGTCAAACCATGCTATGTTTAATACTCACTCAGCTCTGTCAAACCATGATATGTTTAATACTCACTCAGCTCTGTCAAACCATGGTATGTTTAATACTCACTCAGCTCAGTCAAACCATGATATGTTTAATACTCACTCAGCTCTGTCAAACCATGGTATGCTTAATACTCACTCAGCTCAGTCAAACCATGATATGTTTAATACTCACTCAGCTCTGTCAAACCATGATATGTTTAATACTCACTCAGCTCTGTCAAACCATGATATGTTTAATACTCACTCAGCTCTGTCAAACAATGATATGTTTAATACTCACTCAGCTCTGTCAAACCATGATATGTTTAATACTCACTCAGCTCTGTCAAACAATGGTATGCTTAATACTCACTCAGCTCAGTCAAACCATGATATGTTTAATACTCACTCAGCTCAGTCAAACCATGATATGTTTAATACTCACTCAGCTCAGTCAAACCATGATAAGTTTAATACTCACTCAGTTCTGTCAAACCATGGTATGTTTAATACTCACTCAGCTCTGTCAAACCATGATATGTTTAATACTCACTCAGCTCTGTCAAACCATGATATGTTTAATACTCACTCAGCTCTGTCAAACCATGATATGTTTAATACTCACTCAACTCAGTCAAACCATGATATGTTTAATACTCACTCAGCTCAGTCAAACCATGATATGTTTAATACTCACTCAGTTCTGTCAAACCATGGTATGTTTAATACTCACTCAGATCTGTCAAACCATGATATGTTTAATACTCACTCAGCTCTGTCAAACCATGATATGTTTAATACTCACTCAGCTCTGTCAAACCATGATATGTTTAATACTCACTCAGTTCAGTCAAACCATGATATGTTTAATACTCACTCAGCTCAGTCAAACCATGATATGTTTAATACTCACTCAGTTCAGTCAAACAATGATATGTTTAATACTCACTCAGATCAGTCACACCATGGTATGTTTAATACTCACTCAGCTCAGTGAAACCATGATATGTTTAATACTCACTCAGCTCTGTCAAACCATGGTATGCTTAATACTCACTCAGCTCAGTCAAACCATGATATGTTTAATACTCACTCAGCTCAGTCAAACCATGGTATGTTTAATACTCACTCAGCTCTGTCAAACCATGATATGTTTAATACTCACTCAGCTCAGTGAAACCATGGTATGTTTAATACTCACTCAGCTCAGTCAAACCATGATATGTTTAATACTCACTCAGCTCTGTCAAACCATGATATGTTTAATACTCACTCAGCTCAGTCAAACCATGATATGTTTAATACTCACTCAGCTCAGTCAAACCATGATATGTTTAATACTCACTCAGCTCTGTCAAACCATGATATGTTTAATACTCACTCAGCTCTGTCAAACCATGGTATGTTTAATACTCACTCAGCTCTGTCAAACCATGATATGTTTAATACTCACTCAGCTCTGTCAAACCATGGTATGTTTAATACTCACTCAGTTCTGTCAAACCATGGTATGTTTAATACTCACTCAGCTCTGTCAAACCATGATATGTTTAATACTCACTCAGCTCTGTCAAACCATGGTATGTTTAATACTCACTCAGTTCTGTCAAACCATGGTATGTTTAATACTCACTCCTTCATACTCTCTTCATCTTCAGCTTGGAAATGATAAGTTCTTCTTTCTGTAAAGACAACTTATCTTCATTTACAAATTGACTTTATATAAATTCAAATATAAACAAATATTAACTTGTCTAAATATTTACTCATATTCATTTCTAAATATATGTATTAAAAATGCATCCACTATTTTAACATTACAGATCAGAAAGAATACAAAATGTGGCAAAAAAAGAGATTTGATCCAGGTACATTGTTAAAAAGAGAGTTGATCCAGGTACATTGTCAAAAAGAGAGTTGATCCAGGTACATTGTCAAAAAGAGAGTTGATCCAGGTACATTGTCAAAAAGAGAGTTGATCCAGGTACATTGTCAAAAAGAGAGTAGATCCAGGTACATTGTCAAAAAGAGAGTTTATTAAGGTACATTGTCAAAAAGAGAGTTGATCCAGGTACATTGTCAAAAAGAGTTGATCCAGGTACACTGTCAAAAAGAGAGTTGATCCAGGTAAATTGCTAAAAAGAGAGTTGATCCAGGTACATTGTTAAAGAGAGAGTGGATCCAGGTACATTGCTAAAAAGAGAGTTGATCCAGGTACATTGCTAAAAAGAGAGTTGATCCAGGTACATTGTCAAAAAGAGAGTTGATCCAGGTACATTGTCAAAATGAGAGTTGATCCAGGTACATTGTCAAAAAGAGTTGATCCAGGTATCTTGTCAAAAAGAGAGTTGATCCAGGTACATTGTCAAAAAGAGTTGATCCAGGTACATTGTCAAAAAGAGAGTTGATCCAGGTACATTGTCAAAAAGAGAGTTGATCCAGGTACATTGTCAAAGAGAGTTGATCCAGGTGCATTGTTAAAAAGAGAGTAGATCCAGGTACATTGTCAAAAAGAGAGTTGATCCAGGTACATTGTCAAAAAGAGAGTTGATCCAGGTACATTGCTAAAAAGAGAGTTGATCCAGGTACATTGTCAAAAAGAGAGTTGATCCAGGTACATTGCTAAAAAGAGAGTTGATCCAGGTACATAGTCAAAAAGAGAGTTGATCCAGGTACATTGTCAAAAAGAGAGTTGATCCAGGTACATTGCTAAAAAATAATTGATCCAGGTACATTGTCAAAAAGAGAGTTGATCCAGGTGCATTGTTAAAAAGAGAGTTGATTCAGGTAAATTGTCAAAAAGAGAGTTGATCCAGGTACATTGCGAAAAAGAGTTGATCCAGGTACATTGTCAAAAAGAGAGTTGATTCAGGTACATTGTCAAAAAGAGAGTTGATTCAGGTACATTGTCAAAAAGAGAGTTGATCCAGGTACATTGCTAAAAAGAGTTGATCCAGGTACATTGATAAAAAGAGAGTTGATCCAGCTACATTGATAAAAAGAGAGTTGATCCAGCTACATTGTCAAAAAGAGAGTTGATCCAGGTACATTGTCAAAAAGAGAGTTGATTCAGGTACATTGTCAAAAAGAGAGTTGATTCAGGTACATTGGCAAAAAGAAAGTTGATCCAGGTACATTGCTAAAAAGAGTTCATCCAGGTACATGGTCAAAAAGAGAGTTGATCCAAGTACATTGTTAAAAAGAGAGTTGATCCAAGTACATTGTCAAAAAGAGAGTTGATTCAGGTACATTGTCAAAAAGAGAGTTGATTCAGGTACATTGCTAAAAAGAGAGTTGATCCAGGCACATTGTCAAAAAGAGAGTTGATCCAGGTACATTGTCAAAAAGAGAGTTGATGCAGGTACATTGTCAAAAAGAGAGTTGATTCAGGTACATTGTCAAAAAGAGAGTTGATTCAGGTACATTGGCAAAAAGAAAGTTGATCCAGGTACATTGCTAAAAAGAGTTCATCCAGGTACATGGTCAAAAAGAGAGTTGATCCAAGTACATTGTTAAAAAGAGAGTTGATCCAAGTACATTGTCAAAAAGAGAGTTCATCCAGGAACATTGTCAAAAAGAGAGTTGATCCAGGTACATTGTCAAAAAGAGTTGATCCAGGTACATTGCTAAAAAGAGAGTTCATCCAGGTACATTGTCAAAAAGAGAGTTGATCCAGGTACATTGTTAAAAAGAGAGTTGATCCAGGTACATTGTCAAAAAGAAAGTTGATCCAGGTACATTGTCAAAAAGAGAGTTGATCCAGGTACATTGTCAAAAAGAGAGTTGATCCAGGTACATTGTCAAAAAGAGAGTTGATCCAGGTACATTGTCAAAAAGAGAGTTGATCCAGGTACATTGTCAAAAAGATAGTTGATCCAGGTACATTGTCAAAAAGAGAGTTGATCCAGGTACATTGTCAAAAAGAGAGTTGATCCAGGTACATT
Source organism: Bathymodiolus septemdierum (assembly GCA_963383655.1). Lineage (NCBI taxonomy): Eukaryota > Metazoa > Mollusca > Bivalvia > Mytilida > Modiolidae > Bathymodiolus > Bathymodiolus septemdierum. Next base: position 2,234,328 of record OY726525.1, on the reverse strand, counting down.
GTCAAAAAGAGAGTTGATCCAGATACATTGCTAAAAAGAGTTGATCCAGGTACATTGCTAAAAAGAGAGTTGATCCAGGTACATTGTCAAAATGAGAGTTGATCCAGGTACATTGCTAAAAAGAGAGTTGATCCAGGTACATTGTCAAAAAGAGTTGATCCAGGTACATTGTCAAAAAGAGAGTTGATCCAGCTACATTGTCAAAAAGAGAGTTGATCCAGGTACATTGTCAAAGAGAGTTGATCCAGGTGCATTGTTAAAAAGAGAGTTGATTCAGGTAAATTGTCAAAAAGAGAGTTGATCCAGGTACATTGCGAAAAAGAGTTGATCCAGGTACATTGTCAAAAAGAGAGTTGATTCAGGTACATTGTCAAAAAGAGTTGATTCAGGTACATTGTCAAAAAGAGAGTTGATCCAGGTACATTGCCAAAAAGAGTTGATCCAGGTACATTGATAAAAAGAGAGTTGATCCAGCTACATTGATAAAAAGAGAATTGATCCAGGTACATTGTCAAAAAGAGAGTTGATCCAGGCACATTGTTAAAAAGAGAGTTGATCCAGGTACATTGTCAAAAAGAGAGTTGATCCAGGTACATTGTCAAAAAGAGAGTTGATTCAGGTACATTGTCAAAAAGAGAGTTGATTCAGGTACATTGGCAAAAAGAAAGTTGATCCAGGTACATTGCTAAAAAGAGTTCATCCAGGTACATGGTCAAAAAGAGAGTTGATCCAAGTACATTGTTAAAAAGAGAGTTGATCCAGGTACATTGTCAAAAAGAGAGTTGATCCAGGTACATTGTCAAAAAGAGAGTTGATCCAGGTACATTGTCAAAAAGAGAGTTGATTCAGGTACATTGCTAAAAAGAGAGTTGATCCAGGTACATTGTCAAAAAGAGAGTTGATCCAGGTACATTGTTAAAAAGAGAGTTGATCCAGGTACATTGTCAAAAAGAAAGTTGATACAGGTACATTGTCAAAAAGAGAATTGATCCAGGTACATTGTCAAAAAGAGAGTTGATCCAGGTACATTGCTAAAAAGAGAGTTGATCCAGGTACATTGTCAAAAAGAGAGTTGATCCAGGTACATTGTCAAAAAGAGAGTTGATCCAGGTACATTGTCAAAAAGAGAGTTGATCCAGGTACATTGTCAAAAAAAAAAGAGTTCATCCAGGTACATTGTCAAAAAGAGAGTTGATCCAGGTACATTGCCGAAAAGAGAGTTGATCCAGGTACATTGTCAAAAAGAGAGTTGATCCAGGTACATTGCTAAAAAGAGAGTTGATCCAGGTACATTGTCAAAAAGAGAGTTGATCCAGGTACATTGTCAAAAAGAGAGTTGATCCAGGTACATTGCTAAAAAGAGAGTTGATCCAGGTACATTGTCAAAAAGAGAGTTGATCCAGGTACATTGTCAAAAAGAGAGTTGATCCAGGTACATTGTCAAAAAGAGAGTTGATCCAGGTACATTGTCAAAAAGAGTTGATCCAGGTACATTGTTAAAAAGAGAGCTGATCAAGGTACATTGTCAAAAAGAGAGTTGATCCAGGTACATTGTCAAAAAGAGAGTTGATTCAAGTACATTGCTAAAAAGGTAATTCAAAATGATGGGGTCTCAAATTAATGTATTCTGATTGATCAATGATAAATTATCCCCCTTTTTGTTCATTTCCCATGACCCGGTTTTTAGTGGGGTTTTGTGTTACTCAATCTTTAGTTTTATGTGTATATTTTGTAGATCGCTGTTTGTCCTTTTGTACTTTTTCTTTGGTCTGTTCTTCTTCGATTTCCAGATTCTGATTACCCCTCTGGTATCTTCAAACTCTTCTTTAATAGAAATTATAAACAAAGATTTCTAATAACTTTGCTTATTCCAAGTTACATTATTTTTGTAAGAGTTGTCTTTCTTATGCATTATTTTTGTAAGAGTTGTCTTTCTTATGCATTATTTTTGTAAGAGTTGTCTTTCAAAATATAACTAAAATGTAAATGAGATTGAAGACATTAAACTGTTAAAAAATTCTATACAAACTATATAGACAAACCTACCCAAAACTGACATGTTTCTAAAAGATCTTGCATAATGCAAAAAAATGATTAATGAAAATTAGTATGGATTTATGAAGGGAAGATATATTGGTGAAGGGCCCAGGTGGGTCAATGAGTTAGGTAGTTGTAGGACCCAGGTGGGTCAATGAGTTAGGTAGTTGGATTACCTAACTCATAGAAGTGTATCACCAATACGGCATGGGTTCACACCCAGCTTTGTAAATTATAAACTAGAGGCTCCCAGGAGCCTGTAATCGCTCACCTGGTTTTCAATTTGACATCTAAAGTTGATAGAAAATGGGGGTGTTACACATAATTTTGAAAGTGAGCCACCCAAAGATCTTTTCAACTCAAATTTCTGAGCAAAAGATTTTGATGTGATTTTTATCTCATAATATTCCTAAACGGAATAAACTGGCTGAAAAAATCTCAGAGAAAAACCCAGAATATATGTTTAACTACTCATTGTCATGTAGCTGCAGTTAAAATATCAGCTCATTTTGATTTATAACCAGAGGCTCTCAAGAGCCTGTATCGTTCACCTGGTAATAAAAAAAACCAATTGGTCCTATGTAAAAACTATGTCCTGCAGTGGTAGCCATCTTGGAATTACGATCAACATAAAAAACACAAAGTTTGTAAAGGACCTTCCAATGATTGATGCACAGTTTAGGTTCAATCAGTACAATAGCTTCAGAGAAGAATATATTTCTGTATTTTCCCCATATGGTTCTGTGTTAATACTATGACCTGTGGTGGTGGCCATCTTGGATTTCCGATCGGCATAAAAAACAGAGGACCTTCCAATGATCATTCCTGGGCAGTTTGGTTTCAACTGTCCAAGTGGTTTCAGAGAAGAAGCATTTTGAAACATTTTTCCCATAGGGTCCAATGTTAAACTAAGTCCTGCCGTAGCCGCCATTTTGAATTTCATATCAGAACAAAAAACGTAAAGTTTGTAGAGGACCATCCAATGAACATTCATGTACAGTTTGGCTTTAATCATATTTGTAGTTTCTGAGAAGAAGGCATTTGAACATTTTCCCATAGGGTCCAATGTTAATCTATGTCCTGCGGTGGTGGCTATCTTGGATTTCTGATCGGCATAAAAAACACACACCTTGTAGAGGACCTTCCAATGATCATTCCTGAGCAGTTTGGTTTCAACTGTCCAAGTGGTTTCAGAGAAGAAGCATTTTGAAACATTTTTCCCATAGGGTCCAATGTTAAACTAAGTCCTGCCGTAGCCGCCATTTTGAATTTCATATCGGAACAAAAAACCTTAAGATTGTAGAGGACCATCCAATGAACATTCATGTACAGTTTGGCTTTAATCATATTTGTAGTTTCTGAGAAGAAGGCATTTGAACATTTTCCCATAGGGTCCAATGTTAATCTATGTCCTGCGGTGGTGGTCATCTTGAATTTTCGATCGGCATAAAAAAACAGAAACTTTGTAGAGGACCTTCCAATGATCATTTCTGGGCAGTTTGGTTTCAATTATCCAAGTGGTTTCAGAGAAGAAGCATTTTGAAACATTTTTCCCATAGGGTCCAATGTTAAACTAAGTCCTGCCGTAGCCGCCATTTTGAATTTCTTATCGGAAAAACAAAAAACGTAAAGTTTGTAGAGGACCATCCAATGAACATTCATGTACAGTTTGGCTTTAATAATATTTGTAGTTTCTGAGAAGAAGGCATTTGAACATTTTCCCATAGGGTCCAATGTTAATCTATGTATTGCGGTGGCGGCCATCTTGGATTTCCGATCGGCATAAAAAACATAAAATTTGTAGAGGACCTTCCAATGATCATTCCTGGGCAGTTTGGTTTCAACTGTCCAAGTGGTTTCAGAGAAGAAGCGTTTTGAAACATTTTCCCCATAGGGTCCAATGTTAAACTAAGTCCTGCCGTAGCCGCCATTTTGAATTTCATATCGGATCAAAAAATGTAAAGTTTGTAGAGGACCATCTAATGAACATTCATGTACAGTTTGGCTTTAATAATATTTGTAGTTTCTGAGAAGAAGGCATTTGAACATTTTCCCATAGGGTCCAATGTTAATCTATGTATTGCGGTGGCGGCCATCTTGGATTTCCGATCGGCATAAAAAACATAAAATTTGTAGAGGACCTTCCAATGATCATTCCTGGGCAGTTTGGTTTCAACTGTCCAAGTGGTTTCAGAGAAGAAGCGTTTTGAAACATTTTCCCCATAGGGTCCAATGTTAAACTAAGTCCTGCCGTAGCCGCCATTTTGAATTTCATATCGGAACAAAAAATGTAAAGTTTGTAGAGGACCATCTAATGAACATTCATGTACAGTTTGGCTTTAATCATATTTGTAGTTTCTGAGAAGAAGGCATTTGAATATTTTCCCATAGGGTCCAATGTTAATCTATGTCCTGCGGTGGCGGCCATCTTGGATTTCCGATCGGCATAAAAAACACACACCTTGTAGAGGACCTTCCAATGATCATTCCTGGGCAGTTTGGTTTCAACTGTCCAAGTGGTTTCAGAGAAGAAGCATTTTGAAACATTTTTCCCATAGGGTCCAATGTTAAACTAAGTCCTGCCGTAGCCGCCATTTTGAATTTCATATCGGTACAAAAAACCTTAAGATTGTAGAAGACCATCCAATGAACATTCATGTACAGTTTGGCTTTAATCATATTTGTAGTTTCTGAGAAGAAGGCATTTGAACATTTTCCCATAGGGTCCAATGTTAATCTATGTCCTGCGATGGTGGCCATCTTGGATTTCCGATCGGCATAAAAAACAGTAACTTGGTAAAGGACATTCCAATGATCATTCATTTACAGTTTGGGTTCAGTCAGTTCATTAGTTTCAGAGAAGAAGATCTTTGAAATTTCAGCCAATCGGAGCATATTATTGGCCCTGGCAGCCATATTGAATATCCGACTGTAACGAAAAACAGTAACTTTGTAGAGGAACATCCAAGGAACATTCCTGCTAAGTTCGGTTCCAATCGGCCAAGTGGTTTCGGAGAAGAAACTTGAAATGTGAAAAGTTTACAGACGACAGACGACGGACGCCAAGTGATGGCAATAGTTCACCTGGACCTTTGGTCCAGGTGAACTAATAAAGCAGCAATGGACAATTGAAGAAATTTCTATTTTTAGTAACAGCAGCCATCTTGAATGGAAGGCGGGGCTGTCGGACACAATTTTGAAATGGGACTACCCAAGGACTATCCCAGCCAAATTTGGTTTTATTTGGTTCAGTGGTTTCAGAGAAGAAGATTTAAATGTGATCTTTTATCAAAATATGCCTAATTTGCATAATCGGTATAAATCGGCTGAAAGACATGGATGCCCCATACATCCATATTTATTGGATTCAAATTCAAATCTAATGAATTGAAATTGTCTCAATAAGCAGATGATTCACAAATTTTACTGGATAGAAGTGAAAATTCAATTAGAACTGTTGTCAAATTATTAGAGTTATACTGAAATAAGTGGATTAAAAGTAAACTATCATAAATCTGAATTGGCACCACTAGGAAAGACAAGAATGGAAATTTATACACATAGCTTTTCTCCAGGCATGACCATTACCCTGGATGAGATGTTCTCCAGGCATGACCATTACCCTGGATGAGATGTTCTCCGGGCATGACCATTACCCTGGATGAGATGTTCTCCAGGCATGACCATTACCCTGGATGAGATCTTTTCTGGGCATGACCATTACCCTGGATGAGATGTTCTCCGGGCATGACCATTACCCTGGATGAGATGTTCTCCAGGCATGACCATTACCCTGGATGATATGTTCTCCGGGCATGACCATTACCCTGGATGAGATGTTCTCCAGGCATGACCATTACCCTGGATGATATGTTCTCCGGGCATGACCATTACCCTGGATGAGATGTTCTCCAGGCATGACCATTACCCTGGATATGTTCTCCGGGCATGACCATTACCTTGGATGAGATGTTCTCCGGGCATAACCATTACCCTGGATGAGATGTTCTCCGGGCATGATCATTACCCTGGATGAGAAGTTCTCTGGGCATGATCATTACCCTGGATGAGATGTTCTCCGGGCATGACCATTACCCTGGATGATATGTTCTCCGGGCATGACCATTACCCTGGATGAGATGTTCTCCGGGCATGACCATTACCCTGGATGATATGTTCTCTGGGCATGACGATTACCCTGGATGAGATGTTCTCCGGGCATGACCATTACCCTGGATGAGATGTTCTCCGGGCATGACCATTACCCTGGATGAGATGTTCTCTGGGCATGACCATTACCCTGGATGATATGTTCTCCGGGCTATGACCATTACCCTGGATGAGATGTTCTCCAGGCATGACCTTTACCCTGGATGAGATTAACATTTTAGGAATATCTATAACAACAAATGGAAATACTGAAGATCTTATTAGATATAATTTGGAAGAAAAGAAAGAGAAAATCAAGTGTATTGTTCATGCCTGGAGTAAAAGAAATCTGACATTATATGGAAAGGTTACAATAATTAAAAGATCAATAATCTCATAATTAAAGGGAAACTTCGCAAAAAAAATATTTTTGTATATGTTTTTCCTGATGTATAAATATGGATGTTTATGTTTTATTATGTTGGATAAGGGAATGAAATCGATTTTAAAATTCTGTCAAACGATACATGGAAGTCGCCATTTTGATAGCATCTCAATACCAAGTATCACGTGACGTCTAAATACCACCACGCCCCAAAACAAGCGTGACAAACCAGGGTCCTCATTCAGTGTCGATATGGCTTGTCAGGTGTACGGTTGTTTAACTTGATGGTAATTCTTTTTATTTTTCTTATTATTCTAAATATATGAATTTATTACACAATCACTTTTTGCAGATTTACGTTTTGCTTCTATAGATTATGGCAAAACAAATGAATCGGGGGGGGGGGGGGGGGGGGAGGTTCGTCTTTAATGAGACACATTTACAAAAGATTTTTTTTCAAAATTGAAGAATTACGAAATTAAGATAAAACCAGAGGCTCCCAGGAGCCTGTAATCGCTCACCTGGATCAAAGCTTCTTTCAATAACAACGCAACTGCACTGTGGTGGCCATCTTGGCGGGAGAGCGCAACTGCCGGACACCATTTTGGAAGAGGACCATCCAATGACTATTCCATCAAAGTTTGGTTTTAATTGAGCTACTGGTTCCAGACAAGATGGTTTTTATGTGAATTTCCCATAGGGTTCTATGTTAAACTAAGTACAGCTGTGCAACCATCTTGGTCAGAGGGCTGGACCACCAGACACAAATTTGGTTCAGCGGTTTCAGAGGAGAAGATTTAAATGTGATCTTTTATCAAAATATGCCTAATTTGAATAATCAGTATAAATCGGCTGAAAGAAAAATTTCAAAAAAAACCCCCAGAACATATGCTAAACTACTCCTTGCCATGTAGCTGCAGTTCAAATTTGAGCTCATTTTGACTTATACTAAAGCAGCAATGGACAATTGAAGAAATTTCTATTTTTAGTAACAGCAGCCATCTTGAATGGAGGGCGGGGCTGTCGGACATAATTTTGAAAGGGAACCACCCAGGGACCATCCCTGCCAGGTTTGGTTTAATTTGGTTCAGCGGTTTCAGAGGAGAAGATTTAAATGCAATCTTTTATCAAAATATGCCTAATTTGCATAATCGGTATATATCGGCTGAAAGAAACCCGGAATATATGCTAAACTACTTCTTGCCATGTAGCTCAGTTAAAATTTGAGCTCATTTTGACTTACACTAAAGCAGCAATGGACAATTAAAATTTCATCCCCCCTTTTTTCTATTTTGAGCTTGGTGGCCATCTTGGTTGGAAGTCGGGATCACCGGACACAATTTTGGAAGGGGGCCATCCAAGAATCATTTCAGCAAAATTTGGTTGATATTGGCTCAGTAGTTTCCGAGGAGAAGATTTTTTTTAAATTTCATCCCTCCTTTTTTCTAATTTGCATAATCGGTCAAAATTGGCAAAAGTTCAAAGTTCATAAAAAATCCTGTAATATATGCTAAAAAGCTCATCATTATGCTTACACAGTTCAAATTTGGGCACATTCTGGCTTAAAATAGAGCAGTTTTGGCCATTTGAAGAAATTTCTATTTTTAGTAACAGCGGCCATCTTGAATGGAGGGCGGGGCTGTCGGACACAAATTTGAAAGGGACCCACCCAGGGACCATCCCTGCCAGGTTTGGTTTAATTTGGTTCAGCGGTTTCAGAGGAGAAGATTTAAATGCGATCTTTTATCAAAATATGCCTAATTTGCATAATCGGTATATATCGGCTGAAAGAAAAATTTCACAGAAAAACCCAGAATATATGCTAAACTACTCCTTGCCATGTAGCGGCAGTTAAAATTTCAGCTCATTTTGACTTACACTAAAGCAGCAATGGACAATTAAAATTTCATCCCCCCTTTTTTCTATTTTTAGCTTGGCGGCCATCTTGGTTGGAAGTCGGGATCACCGTACACAATTTTGAAAGGGGGCCATCCAAGGACCATTCCACCAAAGTTTGGTTGCAATTGGTCCAGTGGTTTCTGAGGAGAAGATTAAAATGTGAAATGTTGACGGACGAACGACGGACGACAGACGACGGACGACAGACGATGGACGACGGACGACAGACGACGGACGAAAAGTGATGACAATAGGCCAGGTGAGCTAAAAAGAACGGACATCGGAACAATGCCCTGAATTCGTTAAAAAAAAATCCAAAAAGGCCTATACTACGGGGCAAAATTGCACTTTGTAATCGATCGTGCATGCACTACAATAAAGATACACATAAGCTAAAAGCACAGAAAGTTACAGGGTAGGAAGCCATACAATTGAGAGGATTATGTAAACATATAATTTGTATTAGATTTCATTTGACAATTACAGACGATGAGTATTATAAATAAGTTTATTATACAAAAACAAAGCGTAACATATAATGTCTCTGCGTAACATATTTTGTTTATTTTAATCACGTCTTTCGAACTGGTGGACCCTTCTGATTAATCTCAGGATAGACATAAAAAATTTGTTCATCACAATTATTGATATTTCACCGCAAATATTTAGTTTGATGTATTGTTGTTGTGTATCAATCATAATTGTTATTTGTATATGCCCTCCTGGGGCCCTGATTTGGTTAATAAACTTATTTTAATTTATATTTCTATAAGGACAAATTGCATACGAATGGTTTTTTGTCTATTTTGCAAGAAGAGTTTCTACCCTGCCCTGTCACCCTGCTTTATTTCATAATTTTGGTTGTTGCTACATCATTCTGATGGGGCACAAAAAATCAAGATAAAAATGAACAATTCAATATAGCTTACGATCAATGGTAATCTTAAGATTTTTTTTTAAAAATAGCCCATGAATCATTGCTGCATTAGGTGCGGATCCAGCAGTTTTGAAAACGGGGTGCCAGGCTCTTGTTTGCCAATTTTTACCGAATTTATACACGAATTTTACTAAATTGTCGAACACCCCCTTGATCCGGCAGTGTGCATTGATATGCACCCATTCCTAATGTATACTTCAACGTGATCAGGGTCGTGTATTTTGATCATCTATTAGAACCTTTATAATGTGTATTGCATCTGCTATTCTAGTCACGGGTAGCGTAATTTGTTTTCATTTTATTTTCTGTTCTTATTTAGTTTTTGTCTATTTGACTTGTGTACGTTGTTTGTATATATTCCTTGTAGATGCCTTCAACCCTTAGGGGTAAAATTTTAGTTAGTTAACGGGTCGCAAAATGTGCATTGCGTTTCTGATTATTGCCAAATATTGTGACACATGTATTCAGGTATTCGGTCAGAGGCCCGTCGACCGGATGTAAAATGACACTTGTATATTCTGCCTGGCGATTTCCTGTGTGGATCTAAACTCCTTACGCAATATTAGGTACCCTGCTGAGTGAACCGGTGTGAATGTACCTGTCGTTTTCAGAATGAAGATAAAAATAAGTAAATCCCGCATTTCACTTCTTAGTTCAGGAATTATTTGCCTTAATTTATTGAAGAATAAAATATTTAAAATTAAAATATGGTCTCTCGCTTCTGAAAATACATGAACAATATAAGAAATATATTTTTCGCATAATATTTTATGTTTCGCTCATCAAAAATGACAAGCAAAAAAAAAGGAAAAGAAATTAACATTTTTAAATCACTTGCTCGCTCTGGACAACGTTTTTAGCACAAAATCCAAAGAACAAGAAGTAAATCTGGTGTGGCCTAATCTCTTTTTAATCTTTGACTGTCCTTCATCTGTCATGATCATGATCTCTTCCGAACTTTGTCTAAATGAATATCAGTGGATATCAAATTTGTGTCGTTCTGACGTGGGTTGTTCTCTATTTCCCGACGTTGGGCACTCGCTGCCTCTTCCATTTGTCCGAGTTCTTCTTCCGTATATTCTGGTTCAAGTTGGTAACCGAATTCTCCATAGTCGTCGAAATCTACATCACTTGAGGTGCTAGAGTCACTTTCCGTACCTGAGCTCGACATATTTAAGCTATAACTAAAACGTTAATTTCGGTGCTTTATATAGAAATGTTCCCAAACAAACAACACGCGTTGAACAAAAGAAAAGTAAAGAAATATTGATTGAGTAAAATCATAATCATTTGATTAAATTAAATTAATTAAAACATCTTTTATGAACACCGACTGTTAAAATAATAATTGAGTAAAATCATAATCCTTTGATTAAAATTAAATTAATTAAAACATCTTTTATGAACACCGACTGTTAAAATAATGATTGAGTAAAATCATAATCATTTTCTTTTATTGTTAAAAAGAAAAATTCATTTCTAAACGTTTAGGCCTAAATCATTTTATTTAATATTAAAATTAAAACATCTTTTATGAACATCGATCGTTAAATTATTATGATGAGACAGCTATATATAGTTAGGCCAATTTGGCGCCTTTCATAATGAACACTTATAATTTCAAGGATGGTGTATACTTTTTTTATCATCTAAAACATAATTTGTTCCTGTTATTTCAACATTATATTTATTCTAATGTTTTAAGAATATTTTATCTTTAATAGATAATAAACGATCTACCAACTCGTCTTGGAAAGCAAATAGTGTGTATTCAAATTCCCATTTTATTAATCCGGTCACCTTGAATTTTACACCTGTATAATTTTAGCCTCCGGCTAGAAAACACACAAGCGGACATCTACATGCGGAGATCAAAATAACAGTAAACAGCATGCCGAATAATGATTATAAAAAAGGGATTAAAACAGAATCTAGCAATCAATACACAAGTTACGCGTTGTCAAAATTATCCATTATATTTTTCAGCACATTAGCAGTAAAACAAAATGAACATAATTGTAAAAGGGATCCGATATATAGCGAATATAGGTGACTGTTATAAAACACTCTTTCCGTTGTAAATATAAAGGAAATGAAACATTTTGTTCATTTAAAATAGTTGTTTGTCAAAAAAGTACGTAGTTGTTCACTTCAGTATTTAATTTTCCAACGGTTATTAGATTTAAATTACAGTCCTCTGAGCGCTTTAAATGAAGCGAATTTAACATCAGCGACCCAGACTTTAAATTTCAATCCCACAATGCATTTTTAGCTTAAAACGTCACAAGCTAGTTGAAAAATTAGAAATTAAAATTACAAATTTGCGATTTGCTTCGTTATTTGTGGAAATATGTCGATAAAACTTTGTGAATATGTATTTTATATCACCAGGAACATATTTAGCTAACATGTAAAAAATCACGAAGTTTCCCTTAAACATATTGACTACCAGCTCTACCAAATACAGGACATACATGTAGTTTCTTCAAAGAAATTAATAAAATTATTTTTAGTTTTTTTATGTGACAACAAACCTCTAAAAATAAAAATAAATGTGGTATTATTAAAGCATTCACAAGGAGGCTTAAGTATTACAGATATATACAGCTATAGTAAATCAGTCGTTATATATAATGTGTGTAATATCTTGTGTAAATGTATCGTAAAAAAAAAGTGAATCTACTTACGAGATACCAAATCAAAAGCTTTATTTCCAGGATCGTCATGAACCAACTGAAAGTAAACATAGTATCAATAAAGAAAACAAATATGTAAATTACCTCCAATTTCATTCCAATAATTTTATTTTTACAGAAATTACTTGAAAACATTTTTTTGGAATACAACATTTTACAGCTTACAAAATTTGAGTTTAACACTGAAAACTCTACTACATGGGGTTACACCTTCATGTGTGATAATTAAAAATAGAAATAAAAGATATTTATTTAGGATATTAATATCAAGGATAATTTTTTTTTACGAAAACTGTGTAACCATATTAATGGTACCTGGAAAGGTTTACGGTCGCCAGCATGGCCTGGCTAACCGTTATAGAGTATCGGTGTCACAAATGATCATGGATAGGTTCAGTTTGTCATAATCACAATCTGAACCTTTCCTCATGCATGACTTATCATCAGGTTGGCAACAAGAGTAAGATGACAGATGCAACTAGTGGAGTAAGAACTGCTTACCCTTCCAGAGCACCCGAGTTCACCCTTGGTTTTAAGTGGGGTTCACAGGAACTGGTTACCCTTCCAGAGCACCCAAGTTCACCCTTGGTTTTAAGTGGGGTTCACAGGAACTGGTTACCCTTTCAGAGCACCCGAGTTCACCCTTGGTTTTAAGTGGGGTTCACAGGAACTGGTTACCCTTTCAGAGCACCCGAGTTCACCCTTGGTTTTAAGTGGGGTTCACAGGAACTGGTTACCCTTCCAGAGCACCCGAGTTCACCCTTGGTTTTAAGTGGGGTTCACAGGAACTGGTTACCCTTTCAGAGCACCCGAGTTCACCCTTGGTTTTAAGTGGGGTTCACAGGAACTGGTTACCCTTCCAGAGCACCCGAGTTCACCCTTGGTTTTCAGTGGGGTTCACAGGAACTGGTTACCCTTTCAGAGCACCCGAGTTCACCCTTGATTTATAGTGGGGTTCACAGGAACTGGTTACCCTTCCAGAGCACCCGAGTTCACCCTTGGTTTATAGTGGGGTTCACAGGAACTGGTTACCCTTCCAGAGCACCCGAGTTCACTCTTGGTTTTAAGTGGGGTTCACAGGAACTGGTTACCCTTTCAGAGCACCCGAGTTCACTCTTGGTTTATAGTGGGGTTCACAGGAACTGGTTACCCTTCCAGAGCACCTGAGTTCACCCTTGTTTTATAGTGGGGTTCACAGGAACTGCTTACCCTTCCAGAGCACCCAAGTTCACCCTTGGTTTTAAGTGGGGTTCACAGGAACTGCTTACCCTTCCAGAGCACCCGAGTTCACCCTTGGTTTTAAGTGGGGTTCACAGGAACTGGTTACCCTTCCAGAGCACCCGAGTTCACCCTTGGTTTTAAGTGGGGTTCACAGGAACTGGTTACCCTTCCAGACCACCCGAGTTCACCCTTGGTTTTGAGTGGGGTTCACAGGAACTGGTTACCCTTCCAGAACACATGAGTTCACCCTTGGTTTTAAGTGGGGTTCACAGGAACTGCTTACCCTTCCAGAGCACCCGAGTTCACCCTTGGTTTATAGTGGGGTTCACAGGAACTGCTTACCCTTCCAGAGCACCCGAGTTCACCCTTGGTTTTAAGTGGGGTTCACAAGAACTGTTTACCCTTCCAGAGTACCTGAGTTCACCCTTGGTTTTAAGTGAGGTTCACAAGAACTGTTTACCTTTCCAGAGCACCTGAGTTCACTCTTGGTTTTAAGTGGGGTTCACAGGAACTGGTTACCCTTCCAGAGCACCTGAGTTCACCCTTGGTTTATAGTGGGGTTCACAAAAACTGCTTACCCTTCCAGAGCACCCGAGTTCACCCTTGGTTTTAAGTGGAGTTCACAGGAACTGCTTACCCTTCCAGAGCACCTGAGTTCACCCTTGGTTTATAGTGGGGTTCACAGGAACTGCTTACCCTTCCAGACCACCCGAGTTCACCCTTGGTTTTAAGTGGGGTTCACAGGAACTGGTTACCCTTTCAGAGCACCCGAGTTCACCCTTGGTTTTGAGTGGGGTTCACAGGAACTGGTTACCCTTCCAGAACACATGAGTTCACCCTTGGTTTTAAGTGGGGTTCACAGGAACTGCTTACCCTTCCAGAGCACCCGAGTTCACCCTTGGTTTATAGTGGGGTTCACAGGAACTGCTTACCCTTCCAGAGCACCTGAGTTCACCCTTGGTTTTAAGTGGGGTTCACAAGAACTGTTTACCCTTCCAGAGTACCTGAGTTCACTCTTGGTTTTAAGTGGGGTTCACAGGAACTGCTTACCCTTCCAGAGCACCTGAGTTCACCCTTGGTTTATAGTGGGGTTCACAGGAACTGCTTACCCTTCCAGAGCACCCGAGTTCACCCTTGGTTTTAAGTGGAGTTCACAGGAACTGCTTACCCTTCCAGAGCACCCGAGTTCACCCTTGGTTTATAGTGGGGTTCACAGGAACTGCTTACCCTTCCAGAGTACCTGAGTTCACCCTTGGTTTTAAGTGGGTTTCACAGGAACTGCTTACCCTTCCAGAGCACCTGAGTTCACCCTTGGCTTTAAGTGGGGTTCACAAGAACTGTTTACCCTTCCAGAGTACCTGAGTTCACCCTTGGTTTTAAGTGGGGTTCACAGGAACTGCTTACCCTTCCAGAGCACCTGAGTTCACCCTTGGTTTTAAGTGGGGTTCACAGGAACTGTTTACCCTTCCAGAGCACCTGAGTTCACCCTTGGTTTTAAGTGGGGTTCACAAGAACTGTTTACCCTTCCAGAGTACCTGAGTTCACCCTTGGTTTTAAGTGGGGTTCACAGGAACTGCTTACCCTTCCAGAGTACCTGAGTTCACCCTTGGTTTTAAGTGAGGTTCACAAGAACTGTTTACCTTTCCAGAGCACCTGAGTTCACTCTTGGTTTTAAGTGGGGTTCACAGGAACTGGTTACCCTTCCAGAGCACCTGAGTTCACCCTTGGTTTATAGTGGGGTTCACAGGAACTGCTTACCCTTCCAGAGCACCCGAGTTCACCCTTGGTTTTAAGTGGAGTTCACAGGAACTGCTTACCCTTCCAGAGCACCTGAGTTCACCCTTGGTTTATAGTGGGGTTCACAGGAACTGCTTACCCTTCCAGACCACCCGAGTTCACCCTTGGTTTTAAGTGGGGTTCACAGGAACTGGTTACCCTTTCAGAGCACCCGAGTTCACCCTTGGTTTTGAGTGGGGTTCACAGGAACTGGTTACCCTTCCAGAACACATGAGTTCACCCTTGGTTTTAAGTGGGGTTCACAGGAACTGCTTACCCTTCCAGAGCACCCGAGTTCACCCTTGGTTTATAGTGGGGTTCACAGGAACTGCTTACCCTTCCAGAGCACCTGAGTTCACCCTTGGTTTTAAGTGGGGTTCACAAGAACTGTTTACCCTTCCAGAGTACCTGAGTTCACTCTTGGTTTTAAGTGGGGTTCACAGGAACTGCTTACCCTTCCAGAGCACCTGAGTTCACCCTTGGTTTATAGTGGGGTTCACAGGAACTGCTTACCCTTCCAGAGCACCCGAGTTCACCCTTGGTTTTAAGTGGAGTTCACAGGAACTGCTTACCCTTCCAGAGCACCCGAGTTCACCCTTGGTTTATAGTGGGGTTCACAGGAACTGCTTACCCTTCCAGAGTACCTGAGTTCACCCTTGGTTTTAAGTGGGTTTCACAGGAACTGCTTACCCTTCCAGAGCACCTGAGTTCACCCTTGGCTTTAAGTGGGGTTCACAAGAACTGTTTACCCTTCCAGAGTACCTGAGTTCACCCTTGGTTTTAAGTGGGGTTCACAGGAACTGCTTACCCTTCCAGAGCACCTGAGTTCACCCTTGGTTTTAAGTGGGGTTCACAGGAACTGTTTACCCTTCCAGAGCACCTGAGTTCACCCTTGGTTTTAAGTGGGGTTCACAAGAACTGTTTACCCTTCCAGAGTACCTGAGTTCACCCTTGGTTTTAAGTGGGGTTCACAGGAACTGCTTACCCTTCCAGAGCACCTGAGTTCACCCTTGGTTTTAAGTGGGGTTCACAGGAACTGTTTACTCTTCCAGAGCACATGAGTTCACCCTTGGTTTATAGTGTGGTTTGTGTTGTTCAATCTTTAGTTTTCTGTGTAGTGTTTTGTAGATCACTGCTTGTCCTTTTGTCCTTTTTACCATGGTATTGTCTGTCCTTTGATTTACGACTTCTGATTACCCCTTTGTTATCTTCAAACTTTTGACCATGCTATTGGCTGTCCTTTGATTGACAGCTTCTGAATACCACTTTGGATCAAGACGAAATGAGCAATCCTTATAGAGAACCTCCCATAGATGCTTCATACCAAGTTTCGGTTCATTTTGCTAAGCGGTTTCAGAGGAGAAGATTTTCTTTAGAAATCAACCAATCAGAAACAAGAATTATCTGTGGTAGCCACATTTGTAAATGGATCTGGACAAAATGAGCAATCTTTATAGAAGACCTTCTATATATGCTTCCTAGCAAGTTTCAGTTCATTTGGCCATGCAGTTTCAGAGGAAATGATTTTCAACAAGTAATGTGTGCATCACAAAATACGCCCGTCTATACAAATTATCAAACGGTATAATGGTAATGACCCCAAAATAAATAGGGTTCTTCCCCTTCCACAGGGGAATCATGTGGCCAAGATTGGTAAAGATCCAATATACAGAACTAAAATTATCGTGCGGAAACGACCCTGTTGTCAAAAATTATATTCATAGTAACAATGACCTTGACCTTTGACCTAATGACTCCAAAATAAATAGGATTCTTCCCCTTCCACAGGGAAATCATGTCATCAAGTTTGGTAAAGATCCAATATACAGAACTAAAGTTATCGTGCGGAAACGATCTTGTTGTCAAAAATTATATTCATAGTAACAGTGACCTTGACCTTTGACCTAATGACCCCAAAATAGAAAGGATTCTTCCCCTTCCACAGGGGAATCATGTGGTCAAGTTTGGTAAAGATCCAATATACAGAACTAAAGCTATCATGCGGAAACGACCCTGTTGTCAAAAATTATATTTATAGTACCAGTGACCTTGACCTTTGACCTAATGACCCCAAAATATATAGGATTCTTCCCCTTCCACAGGGGAATCATTTGGTTAAGTTTGGTAAAGATCCAATATACAGAACTAAAGTTATCATATGGAGACAACCCTTTTATCAAAAATTATATGTATAGTAACGGTGACCTTGACCTTTGACCTAATAACCCCAAAATAAATAGGGTTCTTCCACTTCCACAGGGGAAGCATATGGCCAAGTTTGTTAAAGATCCAATATACAGAACTAAAGTTATCGTGCGGAAAGGACTGTGTTGTCAAACATTATATGTATAGTAACGGTGACCTTGACCTTTGACCTAATAACCCCAAAATAAATAGAGTTCTTTAGTAAAGATCCGATATACAAAACTAAAGTTATTGTGCAGAAACCTGTGTGGACGCCCGCCCGCCAGCCATACCCAATCACATAATATGGTCCGTCTCGAGACGGGCGTATAAAAATCGACCAATCAGAAACAAGAATTGCCTATGGCGGCCACGTTTGTTAACGGATCGGGACGAAATGAGCATTCTTTACAGAGGACCTTCCATAGATGCTTCCTATCAAGTTTCGGTTCATTTGGACAAGTAGTTTCAGGGGAGAAGATTAAAATGTGAAAGGTTAATAGACGACAAACGACGGACGCCAAGTGATGGCAAAAGCTCACATTGCCTTTGGCAAGGAGAGCTAACAATCACTCACTCAATCACTCTATAGAAATCCAGGATTATCATGTTTATGATGTTATGTTTATGATGTTATCATGTATATACTTACCTTCACCTGACAAGTAAGCAGATTTAATTTCACAGGGTATTTGCTCTCCTGTAAAAATCAAATTAAATATTATGTAATGCATCCTTACTCTATGGTTGTATAGTGTATTTATTGGTTCCCAAAAACTGGTGCAAATATGATCTTATTTTGACTATTTGATCACAATATAAAGATCTCCAATACAGAGGGCTGGGTGAAAGTGGCAATAAACACCAAAAATCAATCAATACATTGTAATCTTGTGTTGCTTGAAAAATTGAAAGTACAATTATGAACATACAAACCACAATGTTTTTGGTTTTTTTTTCTATAAAATATAAGAACATTTCTAACATGAAGAACTTGGTTTAATGAGATTTTATTCACGTATATGTGGTAAAAATGTCAAATGCATTTCGTGTAAGTAAATTTCAGCTCAATTGGAAAAAATGTTGGGCATTGCATTAGATTCACGATAGGACTGACAATGGCAAAGCTTAAAATCCAAAAAATTTAACTATTTAATCTCACACTTCAGTGTGTCAGACTATGTCACATCTCAGCCCTTGAGTTATCTATTTAATCTCATACCTCAGTGTATCAGACAGCCCCTATCATACCTCAGTCTATCAGACATCCCCCCATCATACCTCAGTGTATCAGACAGCCCCCTATCATACCTCAGTGTGTCATACAGCCCCCTATCATACCTCAGTGTATCAGACAGCCCCTATCATACCTCAGTGTATCAGACAGCCCCATATCATACCTCAGTGTATCAGACAGCCCCTATCGTGTATCAGACAGCCCTTATCATACCTCAGTGTACCACACAGCCCCCTATCATACCTCAGTGTGTCGTACAGCCCCCTATCATACCTCAGTGTATCAGACAGCCCCTATCATACCTCAGTGTATCAGACAGCCCCATATCATACCTCAGTGTATCAGACAGCCTCATATCATACATCAGTGTATCAGACAGCTCCTATCATACCTCGGTGTGTCGTAAAGCCCCCTATCATACCTCAGTGTATCAGACAGCACCCTATCATACCTGTGTATCAGACAGCACCCTATCATACCTCAGTGTATCAGACAGCCCCTATCATACCTCAGTGTATCAGACAGCACCCTATCATACCTCAGTGTATCAGACAGCACCCTATCATACATCAGTGTATCAGACAGCACCCTATCATACCTCAGTGTATCAGACAGCACCCCATCATACCTCAGTGTATCAGACAGCACCCTATCATACCTCAGTGTATCAGACAGCCCCTATCATACCTCAGTGTATCAGACAGCCCCTATCATACCTCAGTGTAGCAGACAGCCCCTATCATACCTCAATGTATCAGACAGCCCCCTATCATACCTCAGTGTATCAGACAGCCCCATATCATACCTCAGTGTATCAGACAGCACCCTATCATACCTCAGTGTATCAGACAGCACCCTATCATACATCAGTGTATCAGACAGCCTCTATCATACCTCATTGTATCAGACAGCCCCTATCATACCTCAGCGTGTCGTACAGCTCCCTATCATACCTCAGTGTATCAGACAGCCCCATATCATACCTCAGTGTATCAGACAGCCTCTATCATACCTCAGTGTATCAGACAGCTCCTATCATACCTCTGTGTCGTACAGCCCCCTATCATACCTCAGTGTATCAGACAGCCCCCTATCATACCTCAGTGTGTCATAAAGCCCCCTATCATACCTCAGTGTATCAGACAGCCCCTATCATACCTGAGTGTATCAGACAGCCCCTATCATACCTCAGTGTATCAGACAGCCCCCTATCATACCTCAGTGTATCAGACAGCCCCCTATCATACCTCAGTGTATCAGACAGCACCCTATCATACCTCAGTGTATCAGACAGCACCCCATCATACCTCAGTGTATCAGACAGCACCCTATCATTCCTCAGTGTATCAGACAGCCCCTATCATACCTCAGTGTATCAGACAGCCCCCTATCATACATCAGTGTATCAAACAGCCTCTATCATACCTCAGTGTATCAGACAGCCCCTATCATACCTCAGTGTATCAGACAGCCCCCTGTCATACCTCAGTGTATCAGACAGCACCCTATCATATCTCAGTGTGTCGTACAGCCCCCTATCATACATCAGTGTATCAGACAGCCCCCTATCATACATCAGTGTATCAGACAGCCCTCTATCATACCTCAGTGTATCAGAGAGCCCCCTACCATACCTCAGTGTATCAGACAGCCCCCTATCATACCTCAGTGTATCAGACAGCCCCCTATCATACCTCAGTGTATCAGACAGCCCCCTATCATACATCAGTGTATCAGACAGCCCCTATCATACCTCAGTGTATCAGACAGCCACTATCATACCTGTGTATTAGACAGCCCCCTATCATACCTCAGTGTATCAGACAGCCCCTATCATACCTCAGTGTATCAGACAGCCCCCTATCATACATCAGTGTATCAGACAGCCCCATATCATACCTCATTGTATCAGACAGCCCCCTATCATACCTCATTGTATCAGACAGCACCCTATCTTGCAGAATAATACTATTAGCTTCATGGTTTTTTTAAATTGTTGATATTGCTGAAATTATTGATGATCACTGCTTAAACATTCTTTTCATAATGTCGCGTTACAAAGAAAGTGAAACCCGGGTGAACCGAACCCTGAATAAACAGAAAACCTGTCCAAAGTGAACATTTAATTTCGCCCAAATATCTTGATATCTTTTCAAGCTAAACCACTGTAATCTAATTCTAATGTCTATTCCAAACAAAAATATTGGTCTGATGGGTGTCCAGTTTATACAGTTAGGACTTCCTTCTTCTAATGTCTATAACTTACATCAGAATGTCACCCTTCTAATGTCTATAACTTACATCAGAATGTCACCCTTCTAATGTCTATAACTTACAACAGAATGTCACACTTCTAATGTCTATAACTTACATCAGAATGTCACACTTCTAATGTCTATAACTTACATCAGAATGTCACACTTCTAATGTCTATAACTTACATCAGAATGTCACACTTCTAATATCTATAACTTACATCAGAATGTCACACTTCTAATGTCTATAACTTACATCAGAATGTCCAATTGTCATGACACCACTGTAGATTCCACATTTTCTCTTCTGCCAAATTTTCTTCATTCTACTTTCACTTTTCTTCAGAAGATTGCCTTCCTTCTCAAAACCATGAACTTTATTGCCTTGTAATTGATGAAGGGAATACCCACTCGACCCCTTATTAGCATTTGGCTAAAAATAATTTATATATTGATAAGTAATATTCATCTTTGAATTGAACATCATGCTACTCCATTAACATTGATTCTACTATTTATTATTAATGGTCAGTTTTATCATTGGAGGAAACCAATGACCTCAATACTACAAGGTTTAACTGTAGACTTTTAACACTTCACAACATATTAATCACTGCTTCAATCCCTCTTAATTTTGCTTCTAAAACTGAACAATTATTTCTTTTTTAAATTATGTGAGAAATTCAATATTAACATATCACAATGCTTCATTTTCATTTTAATTTATGAATGTAAGAAACAGATATTTTAATTAATTTATTCTGATCTATTAAACATTTAATCATGCTCCTATTATTAACCTTTTTTTATTCTTAGACTGACCTTGAACCATTACCATGGTAACAGCATGTACTTTATTTATCTAAAGTAGTCAAAACTTCAACATTCCATTTTTATACAGTAAACAAAATTAAATTACCACAACTATTATAAAGTCTACTATTATTAAATTTAATTAATTATTTTTCATTCCGGGGAAGAATGTCTGAAATCAGCTGTATCAACAAAGTACAAAACTAAATGATTTGATATCTTGTGCTTAACGCCACTTTCAGCAATATTTCAGCTATATCATGGCAACCAGTTTTAGTGGTGGAAGAAGCAATATTTCAGCTATATCATGGCGACCAGTTTTAGTGGTGGAAGAAGCCGGAGTACCCGGGTAAACTTTATCACTTGCGGCTGCGAGTCGAGTGCACCTTTTTTTGTAATTTACAAAGCCGGGCGTGAACCTGGCTCACGCCGTATTGGTCACATGGTGATAGGCTTGTATGAGTTGATAGGTAATCCAACTACTTAACTCAATGAGCCACCCAGGCCCTCTAAAAAATAAAATATTTGTTAAATGATCAAGTATATAAAATCAAATGTTATAATGATAAGAAATATGAAAAATACTGGCAAATCTGATCTAAATCAAAGTTTTGGAGGTTTGATAGAAATTATACATACTACATGTACACTGTATATAAAACATGAAACCCCTCACCCTCATAAATAATAATTATACCTTCACAAAACAAAAGTTTGCTGTATACATGAATTTACAATAAAACTAAACTTAAAAACACATAAAATATATAACATAAAACTAAAACCACTTAAAATACAACACATATCTAAAATAAAAAATCATATAAACTAAAAATAGTAACACGAACATTTTAAATGTAAGTTTCTTACATTGTGTAAGACTATCGTGGATGTGATGACATTGTGTAAGACTATCGTGGATGTGATGACATTGTGTAAGACTATCGTGCATGTGATGACATTGTGTAAGACTATCGTGGATGTGATGACATTGTGTAAGACTATCGTGGATGTGATGACATTGTGTAAGACTATCGTGGATGTGATGATATGGTAGTTACATCTAACTATCAATACTATGATATCAGTACTTATCAATAACATCGTATTTCTATAGGGGCACGGGTGGCTCAATGAGTTAGGTCGTTGGATCTAACAACTCATACAAGCCTATCACCAATACGGCGTGGTTTCGCGCCCAGCTTTGTAAATTACAAAAAGGGTGCACTCGACTCGCAGCCGCATGTGATAAAGTTTACCAGTTGCTTGCCCAGGGTCGGTGGTTCTCTCTGGGTACTCCGGCTTCCTCCATCACTAAAACTGGTAGTCATGATATAGCTGAAATATTGCTGAAAGTGGCATTAAACACCAAAATTCAAATTCAAATTCAAGTTCATATTTCTATACTGCTAAGGCATATATAGCAATGGTTTGCTGTTTACTGGACCACAATTTGAGAGAAGTAGCCAGGTACATATACATAGGACATTTTATTTTGGCAGTACGATTCCTGTGGGTCAGTTGGGAAACAAGAATTTGAAAGCAGCAATTCTTTATGGATTTATAGCCAAAACATGGTCATCATATTATAGCTGAAAAACTGCTAGAAGCTATGTAAAACAAATTTATCTAGGCTAGCTGCATTAGAAAACTAGTAGTTAAAGAAAAAATTCATTTACAAAACATTAAGATACAATGTATTTGAAGTGGTTTTAAGCTAACAACGGTTTACCCTTTTATCAAAATGAAATAAAATATACTGAAAATAAAATATACAGAAAATAAAGAAAGGAGAAAAATAAATCACATAAGGCCAAGAAAAAAAATACCTGTGTTTCTGCTAACATGCTCTAAAATATTAGGATCTGTAGGTAGGAAAAAGATTTTATTTTTTTTAATATGTTTAGCTAGTTTCTACAGGGGACACATTTTGACTTTAATAGTGCTTGTTCAAAAATGGTCAAAAAAACTTTAGGGTAGACACAAAAAATTAGGGTCAGTAGGGTTAGCGGAAACACATGTAATTTGTTTTCCCTAATAGAACACTGTTCATTGTTCAAGTATTTATGTTTGGCAGATAATTGTATTGTATAAAATGAAGTCAGATCAGGATGTAGAATATAGCTAGACAAGTAATATCACTACCTATATTCAGATCAGGATGTAGAATATAGCTAGACAAGTAATATCACTACCTATATTCAGATCAGGAAGTAGGATATAGCTAGACAAGTAATATCACTACCTGTATTCAGATCAGGAAGTAGGATATAGCTAGACAAGTAATATCACTACCTATATTCAGATCAGGAAGTAGGATATAGCTAGACAAGTAATATCACTACCTGTATTCAGATCAGGAAGTAGGAAATAGCTAGACAAGTAATATAACTACCTGTATTCAGATCAGGAAGTAGGATATAGCTAGACAAGTAATATCACTACCTGTATTCAGATCAGGAAGTAGGATATAGCTAGACAAGTAATATCACTACCTGTATTCAGATCAGGAAGTAGGATATAGCTAGACAAGTAATATCACTACCTATATTCAGATCAGGAAGTAGGATATAGCTAGACAAGTAATATCACTACCTGTATTCAGATCAGGAAGTAGGATATAGCTAGACAAGTAATATCACTACCTGTATTCAGATCAGGATGTAGAATATAGCTAGACATGTAATATCACTACCTGTATTCAGATCAGGAAGTAGGATATAGCTAGACAAGTAATATCACTACCTGTATTCAGATCAGGAAGTAGGATATAGCTAGACAAGTAATATCACTACCTGTATTCAGATCAGGAAGTAGGATATATAGCTAGACAAGTAATATCACTACCTGTATTCAGATCAGGAAGTAGGATATAGCTAGACAAGTAATATCACTACCTGTATTCAGATCAGGATGTAGAATATAGCTAGACAAGTAATATCACTACCTGTATTCAGATCAGGAAGTAGAATATAGCTAGACAAGTAATATCACTACCTATATTCAGATCAGGAAGTAGGATATAGCTAGACAAGTAATATCACTACCTGTATTCAGATCAGGAAGTAGGATATAGCTAGACAAGTAATATCACTACCTGTATTCAGATCAGGAAGTAGAATATAGCTAGACAAGTAATATCACTACCTGTATTCAGATCAGGATGTAGAATATAGCTAGACAAGTAATATCACTACCTGTATTCAGATCAGGAAGTAGGATATAGCTAGACAAGTAATATCACTACCTGTATTCAGATCAGGAAGTAGGATATAGCTAGACAAGTAATATCACTACCTGTATTCAGATCAGGAAGTAGAATATAGCTAGACAAGTAATATCACTACCTGTATTCAGATCAGGAAGTAGAATATAGCTAGACAAGTAATATCACTACCTGTATTCAGATCAGGAAGTAGGATATAGCTAGACAAGTAATATCACTACCTATATTCAGATCAGGAAGTAGGATATAGCTAGACAAGTAATATCACTACCTGTATTCAGATCAGGAAGTAGAATATAGCTAGACAAGTAATATCACTACCTGTATTCAGATCAGGAAGTAGGATATAGCTAGACAAGTAATATCACTACCTATATTCAGATCAGGAAGTAGGATATAGCTAGACAAGTAATATCACTACCTGTATTCAGATCAGGAAGTAGAATATAGCTAGACAAGTAATATCACTACCTGTATTCAGATCAGGAAGTAGGATATAGCTAGACAAGTAATATCACTACCTATATTCAGATCAGGAAGTAGGATATAGCTAGACAAGTAATATCACTACCTGTATTCAGATCAGGAAGTAGAATATAGCTAGACAAGTAATATCACTACCTGTATTCAGATCAGGATGTAGAATATAGCTAGACAAGTAATATCACTACCTGTATTCAGATCAGGAAGTAGAATATAGCTAGACAAGTAATATCACTACCTGTATTCAGATCAGGAAGTAGAATATAGCTAGACAAGTAATATCACTACCTGTATTCAGATCAGGAAGTAGAATATAGCTAGACAAGTAATATCACTACCTGTATTCAGATCAGGAAGTAGGATATAGCTAGACAAGTAATATCACTACCTGTATTCAGATCAGGAAGTAGAATATAGCTAGACAAGTAATATCACTACCTGTATTCAGATCAGGAAGTAGAATATAGCTAGACAAGTAATATCACTACCTGTATTCAGATCAGGAAGTAGGATATAGCTAGACAAGTAATATCACTACCTATATTCAGATCAGGAAGTAGGATATAGCTAGACAAGTAATATCACTACCTGTATTCAGATCAGGAAGTAGAATATAGCTAGACAAGTAATATCACTACCTGTATTCAGATCAGGATGTAGAATATAGCTAGACAAGTAATATCACTACCTGTATTCAGATCAGGAAGTAGAATATAGCTAGACAAGTAATATCACTACCTGTATTCAGATCAGGAAGTAGGATATAGCTAGACAAGTAATATCACTACCTGTATTCAGATCAGGAAGTAGAATATAGCTAGACAAGTAATATCACTACCTGTATTCAGATCAGGAAGTAGAATATAGCTAGACAAGTAATATCACTACCTGTATTCAGATCAGGAAGTAGGATATATAGCTAGACAAGTAATATCACTACCTATATTCAGATCAGGATGTAGAATATAGCTAGACAAGTAATATCACTACCTATATTCAGATCAGGAAGTAGGATATAGCTAGACAAGTAATATCACTACCTGTATTCAGATCAGGAAGTAGGATATAGCTAGACAAGTAATATCACTACCTGTATTCAGATCAGGATGTAGAATATAGCTAGACAAGTAATATCACTACCTGTATTCAGATCAGGAAGTAGGATATAGCTAGACAAGTAATATCACTACCTGTATTCAGATCAGGATGTAGAATATAGCTAGACAAGTAATATCACTACCTGTATTCAGATCAGGAAGTAGAATATAGCTAGACAAGTAATATCACTACCTGTATTCAGATCAGGATGTAGAATATAGCTAGACAAGTAATATCACTACCTGTATTCAGATCAGGAAGTAGGATATAGCTAGACAAGTAATATCACTACCTGTATTCAGATCAGGAAGTAGGATATAGCTAGACAAGTAATATCACTACCTGTATTCAGATCAGGAAGTAGGATATAGCTAGACAAGTAATATCACTACCTGTATTCAGATCAGGATGTAGAATATAGCTAGACAAGTAATATCACTACCTGTATTCAGATCAGGAAGTAGGATATAGCTAGACAAGTAATATCACTACCTGTATTCAGATCAGGATGTAGAATATAGCTAGACAAGTAATATCACTACCTGTATTCAGATCAGGATGTAGAATATAGCTAGACAAGTAATATCACTACCTGTATTCAGATCAGGAAGTAGAATATAGCTAGACAAGTAATATCACTACCTATATTCAGATCAGGAAGTAGGATATAGCTAGACAAGTAATATCACTACCTATATTCAGATCAGGAAGTAGAATATAGCTAGACAAGTAATATCACTACCTATATTCAGATCAGGAAGTAGGATATAGCTAGACAAGTAATATCACTACCTGTATTCAGATCAGGAAGTAGGATATAGCTAGACAAGTAATATCACTACCTGTATTCAGATCAGGATGTAGAATATAGCTAGACAAGTAATATCACTACCTGTATTCAGATCAGGAAGTAGAATATAGCTAGACAAGAAATATCACTACCTGTATTCAGATCAGGAAGTAGGATATAGCTAGACAAGTAATATCACTACCTGTATTCAGATCAGGATGTAGAATATAGCTAGACAAGTAATATCACTACCTGTATTCAGATCAGGAAGTAGGATATAGCTAGACAAGTAATATCACTACCTGTATTCAGATCAGGAAGTAGAATATAGCTAGACAAGTAATATCACTACCTGTATTCAGATCAGGAAGTAGAATATAGCTAGACAAGTAATATCACTACCTGTATTCAGATCAGGAAGTAGGATATATAGCTAGACAAGTAATATCACTACCTGTATTCAGATCAGGATGTAGAATATAGCTAGACAAGTAATATCACTACCTGTATTCAGATCAGGAAGTAGGATATAGCTAGACAAGTAATATCACTACCTGTATTCAGATCAGGAAGTAGAATATAGCTAGACAAGTAATATCACTACCTGTATTCAGATCAGGAAGTAGGATATAGCTAGACAAGTAATATCACTACCTGTATTCAGATCAGGATGTAGAATATAGCTAGACAAGTAATATCACTACCTGTATTCAGATCAGGAAGTAGGATATAGCTAGACAAGTAATATCACTACCTGTATTCAGATCAGGATGTAGAATATAGCTAGACAAGTAATATCACTACCTGTATTCAGATCAGGAAGTAGGATATAGCTAGACAAGTAATATCACTACCTGTATTCAGATCAGGAAGTAGGATATAGCTAGACAAGTAATATCACTACCTGTATTCAGATCAGGAAGTAGGATATAGCTAGACAAGTAATATCACTACCTGTATTCAGATCAGGAAGTAGGATATAGCTAGACAAG
The DNA here is from genome assembly GCA_963383655.1 of Bathymodiolus septemdierum. NCBI lineage: Eukaryota > Metazoa > Mollusca > Bivalvia > Mytilida > Modiolidae > Bathymodiolus > Bathymodiolus septemdierum. The sequence goes on along the minus strand of OY726525.1, from coordinate 2,206,150 downwards.
TAATATCACTACCTGTATTCAGATCAGGAAGTAGAATATAGCTAGACAAGTAATATCACTACCTGTATTCAGATCAGGATGTAGAATATAGCTAGACAAGTAATATCACTACCTGTATTCAGATCAGGAAGTAGGATATAGCTAGACAAGTAATATCACTACCTGTATTCAGATCAGGAAGTAGGATATAGCTAGACAAGTAATATCACTACCTGTATTCAGATCAGGAAGTAGGATATATAGCTAGACAAGTAATATCACTACCTGTATTCAGATCAGGATGTAGAATATAGCTAGACAAGTAATATCACTACCTGTATTCAGATCAGGAAGTAGGATATAGCTAGACAAGTAATATCACTACCTATATTCAGATCAGGAAGTAGGATATAGCTAGACAAGTAATATCACTACCTGTATTCAGATCAGGAAGTAGGATATAGCTAGACAAGTAATATCACTACCTGTATTCAGATCAGGAAGTAGGATATAGCTAGACAAGTAATATCACTACCTGTATTCAGATCAGGAAGTAGGATATATAGCTAGACAAGTAATATCACTACCTGTATTCAGATCAGGATGTAGAATATAGCTAGACAAGTAATATAACTACCTGTATTCAGATCAGGAAGTAGGAAATAGCTAGACAAGTAATATCACTACCTGTATTCAGATCAGGAAGTAGGATATAGCTAGACAAGTAATATCACTACCTGTATTCAGATCAGGAAGTAGAATATAGCTAGACAAGTAATATCACTACCTGTATTCAGATCAGGAAGTAGAATATAGCTAGACAAGTAATATCACTACCTGTATTCAGATCAGGAAGTAGAATATAGCTAGACAAGTAATATCACTACCTGTATTCAGATCAGGAAGTAGAATATAGCTAGACAAGTAATATCACTACCTGTATTCAGATCAGGAAGTAGGATATAGCTAGACAAGTAATATCACTACCTGTATTCAGATCAGGAAGTAGAATATAGCTAGACAAGTAATATCACTACCTGTATTCAGATCAGGAAGTAGGAAATAGCTAGACAAGTAATATCACTACCTGTATTCAGATCAGGAAGTAGAATATAGCTAGACAAGTAATATCACTACCTGTATTCAGATCAGGAAGTAGAATATAGCTAGACAAGTAATATCACTACCTGTATTCAGATCAGGAAGTAGGATATAGCTAGACAAGTAATATCACTACCTGTATTCAGATCAGGATGTAGAATATAGCTAGACAAGTAATATCACTACCTGTATTCAGATCAGGAAGTAGGATATAGCTAGACAAGTAATATCACTACCTGTATTCCAGATCAGGAAGTAGAATATAGCTAGACAAGTAATATCACTACCTGTATTCAGATCAGGAAGTAGGATATAGCTAGACAAGTAATATCACTACCTGTATTCAGATCAGGAAGTAGGATATAGCTAGACAAGTAATATCACTACCTGTATTCAGATCAGGAAGTAGAATATAGCTAGACAAGTAATATCACTACCTGTATTCAGATCAGGAAGTAGGATATAGCTAGACAAGTAATATCACTACCTGTATTCAGATCAGGAAGTAGGATATATAGCTAGACAAGTAATATCACTACCTGTATTCAGATCAGGAAGTAGAATATAGCTAGACAAGTAATATCACTACCTATATTCAGATCAGGAAGTAGAATATAGCTAGACAAGTAATATCACTACCTGTATTCAGATCAGGAAGTAGGATATAGCTAGACAAGTAATATCACTACCTGTATTCAGATCAGGAAGTAGAATATAGCTAGACAAGTAATATCACTACCTGTATTCAGATCAGGAAGTAGAATATAGCTAGACAAGTAATATCACTACCTGTATTCAGATCAGGAAGTAGAATATAGCTAGACAAGTAATATCACTACCTGTATTCAGATCAGGAAGTAGAATATAGCTAGACAAGTAATATCACTACCTGTATTCAGATCAGGAAGTAGGATATAGCTAGACAAGTAATATCACTACCTGTATTCAGATCAGGAAGTAGAATATAGCTAGACAAGTAATATCACTACCTGTATTCAGATCAGGAAGTAGAATATAGCTAGACAAGTAATATCACTACCTGTATTCAGATCAGGAAGTAGGATATAGCTAGACAAGTAATATCACTACCTATATTCAGATCAGGAAGTAGGATATAGCTAGACAAGTAATATCACTACCTGTATTCAGATCAGGAAGTAGGATATAGCTAGACAAGTAATATCACTACCTGTATTCAGATCAGGAAGTAGAATATAGCTAGACAAGTAATATCACTACCTGTATTCAGATCAGGAAGTAGAATATAGCTAGACAAGTAATATCACTACCTATATTCAGATCAGGAAGTAGGATATAGCTAGACAAGTAATATCACTACCTGTATTCAGATCAGGAAGTAGGATATAGCTAGACATGTAATATCACTACCTGTATTCAGATCAGGATGTAGAATATAGCTAGACAAGTAATATCACTACCTGTATTCAGATCAGGAAGTAGGATATAGCTAGACAAGTAATATCACTACCTATATTCAGATCAGGAAGTAGGATATAGCTAGACAAGTAATATCACTACCTGTATTCAGATCAGGAAGTAGGAAATAGCTAGACAAGTAATATAACTACCTGTATTCAGATCAGGAAGTAGGATATAGCTAGACAAGTAATATCACTACCTGTATTCAGATCAGGAAGTAGGATATAGCTAGACAAGTAATATCACTACCTGTATTCAGATCAGGAAGTAGAATATAGCTAGACAAGTAATATCACTACCTATATTCAGATCAGGAAGTAGGATATAGCTAGACAAGTAATATCACTACCTGTATTCAGATCAGGAAGTAGGATATAGCTAGACATGTAATATCACTACCTGTATTCAGATCAGGATGTAGAATATAGCTAGACAAGTAATATCACTACCTGTATTCAGATCAGGAAGTAGGATATAGCTAGACAAGTAATATCACTACCTATATTCAGATCAGGAAGTAGGATATAGCTAGACAAGTAATATCACTACCTGTATTCAGATCAGGAAGTAGGATATAGCTAGACAAGTAATATCACTACCTGTATTCAGATCAGGAAGTAGGATATAGCTAGACAAGTAATATCACTACCTATATTCAGATCAGGAAGTAGGATATAGCTAGACAAGTAATATCACTACCTGTATTCAGATCAGGATGTAGAATATAGCTAGACAAGTAATATCACTACCTATATTCAGATCAGGAAGTAGGATATAGCTAGACAAGTAATATCACTACCTGTATTCAGATCAGGAAGTAGAATATAGCTAGACAAGTAATATCACTACCTATATTCAGATCAGGAAGTAGGATATAGCTAGACAAGTAATATCACTACCTGTATTCAGATCAGGATGTAGAATATAGCTAGACATGTAATATCACTACCTGTATTCAGATCAGGAAGTAGGAAATAGCTAGACAAGTAATATCACTACCTGTATTCAGATCAGGAAGTAGGATATAGCTAGACAAGTAATATCACTACCTGTATTCAGATCAGGAAGTAGGATATAGCTAGACATGTAATATCACTACCTATATTCAGATCAGGAAGTAGGATATAGCTAGACAAGTAATATCACTACCTGTATTCAGATCAGGAAGTAGGATATAGCTAGACAAGTAATATCACTACCTATATTCAGATCAGGAAGTAGAATATAGCTAGACAAGTAATATCACTACCTGTATTCAGATCAGGAAGTAGAATATAGCTAGACAAGTAATATCACTACCTGTATTCAGATCAGGAAGTAGAATATAGCTAGACAAGTAATATCACTACCTGTATTCAGATCAGGAAGTAGGATATATAGCTAGACAAGTAATATCACTACCTGTATTCAGATCAGGAAGTAGAATATAGCTAGACAAGTAATATCACTACCTGTATTCAGATCAGGAAGTAGGATATAGCTAGACATGTAATATCACTACCTATATTCAGATCAGGAAGTAGAATATAGCTAGACAAGTAATATCACTACCTGTATTCAGATCAGGAAGTAGAATATAGCTAGACAAGAAATATCATTACCGTTTATAATGTGAGTGAGTGATTGTTGTTTAACGCCAATTCAGCAATTTTTCAGCTATATCATGGCGAGAACAAGTTAATTTTCAATGAGATGATGATGAGGTCCGCTTTGTTCTAGACCAACATGCTGAGTTGGATTTTTAATAGTGCTAGCTCACTGAAACAACAGTCCGCAGGTAGACAAGTCGCTCCACGACCACTCAAACATATTATTTTGATTCCAAGCCAACTATTCGTTGTTCTTTCTCCTTACGCTGCGTGCTTAGCGGAGAAGCAACAAATACCAATTTTATAGTCTTTGGTTTGACCTGATCAGGGCTCGAATCCACGATCTACTGCACTCGAGGCGAGACCGTTTATAAAGCTGCTGACAAAGTCAAGATTTGAAAATATCACAGAACTAACCCTAACCCTCTGTCAGAAGGCTTGTCTAGATCTATATCACTCATTATCTCCTGATTAAAATTCTAATATATACCTTGTCAATTATTGGATGAAAAATATATATTCCCCATAAAGAAATGTATGTATTCATAAGAGACTAATTCCCCCTCCTCTGTGCATACAACCTCTCAGAAAGTAGCGTCTACTACTGTGTGGGATAAATCAAATGCCCCCTCCTCTGTGTATACAACCTCTCAGAAAGTAGTGTCTACTACTTGTGTGGGATGAATCAAATGCCACCTCCTCTGTGTATACAACCTCCTAAAAAGTAGTGTCTACTACTTGTGTGGGATGAATCAAATGCCACCTCCTCTGTGCATACAACCTCTCAGAAAGTAGTGTCTACTACTTATGTGGGATGAATCAAATGCCACCTCCTCTGTGCATACAACCTCTTAGAAAGTAGCATCTACTACTTGTGTGGGATGAATCAAATGCCCCCTCCTCTGTGCATACAACCTCTCAGAAAGTAGTGTCTACTACTTGTGTGGGATGAATCAAATGCCCCCTCCTCTGTGCATACAACCTCTCAGAAAGTAGTGTCTACTACTTGTGTGGGATGAATCAAATGCCACCTCCTCTGTGTATACAACCTCTCAAAAAGTAGTGTCTACTACTTGTGTGGGATGAATCAAATGCCCCCTCCTCTGTGTATACAACCTCTCAGAAAGTAGTGTCTACTACTTGTGTGGGATGAATCAAATGCCACCTCCTCTGTGTATACAACCTCTCAGAAAGTAGCGTCTACTACTTGTGTGGGATGAATCAAATGCCACCTCCTCTGTGCATACAACCTCTTAGAAAGTAGCATCTACTACTTGTGTGGGATGAATCAAATGCCCCCTCCTCTGTGCATACAACCTCTCAGAAAGTAGTGTCTACTACTTGTGTGGGATGAATCAAATGCCCCCTCCTCTGTGCATACAACCTCTCAGAAAGTAGTGTCTACTACTTGTGTGGGATGAATCAAATGCCACCTCCTCTGTGCATACAACCTCTCAGAAAGTAGTGTCTACTACTTGTGTGGGATGAATCAAATGTCACCTCCTCTGTGTATACAACCTCTCAGAAAGTAGTGTCTACTACTTGTGTGGGATGAATCAAATGTCACCTCCTCTGTGCATACAACCTCTCAGAAAGTAGTGTCTACTACTTGTGTGGGATGAATCAAATGCCCCCTCCTCTGTGTATACAACCTCTCAGAAAGTAGTGTCTACTACTTGTGTGGGATGAATCAAATGCCCCCTCCTCTGTGTATACAACCTCTCAGAAAGTAGTGTCTACTACTTGTGTGGGATGAATCAAATGCCACCTCCTCTGTGCATACAACCTCTCAGAAAGTAGTGTCTACTACTTGTGTGGGATGAATCAAATGCCACCTCCTCTGTGCATACAACCTCTCAGAAAGTAGCATCTACTACTGTGTGGGATAAATCAAATGCCCCCTCCTCTGTGTATACAACCTCTCAGAAAGTAGCATCTACTATTTGTGTGGGATGAATCAAATGCCACCTCCTCTGTGCATACAACCTCTCAGAAAGTAGCATCTACTACTTGTGTGGGATGCATCAAATGCCACCTCCTCTGTGCATACAACCTCTCAGAAAGTAGCATCTACTACTTGTGTGGGATGAATCAAATGACCCTTCCTCTGTGTATATAACCTCTCAGAAAGTAGTGTCTACTACTTGTGTGGGATGAATCAAATGCCACCTCCTCTGTGCATACAACCTCTCAGAAAGTAGCATCTACTACTTGTGTGGGATGAATCAAATGCCACCTCCTCTGTGTATACAACCTCTCAGAAAGTAGTGTCTACTACTTGTGTGGGATGAATCAAATGCCACCTCCTCTGTGCATACAACCTCTCAGAAAGTAGTGTCTACTACTTGTGTGGGATGAATCAAATGCCACCTCCTCTGTGCATACAACCTCTCAGAAAGTAGTGTCTACTACTTGTGTGGGATGAATCAAATGTCACCTCCTCTGTGTATACAACCTCTCAGAAAGTAGTGTCTACTACTTGTGTGGGATAAATCAAATGCCACCTCCTCTGTGTATACAACCTCTCAGAAAGTAGCGTCTACTACTTGTGTGGGATGAATCAAATGTCACCTCCTCTGTGTATACAACCTCTCAGAAAGTAGTGTCTACTACTTGTGTGGGATGAATCAAATGCCCCCTCCTCTGTGTATACAACCTCTCAGAAAGTAGTGTCTACTACTTGTGTGGGATGAATCAAATGTCACCTCCTCTGTGCATACAACCTCTCAGAAAGTAGTGTCTACAACTTGTGTGGGATGAATCAAATGCCACCTCCTCTGTGCATACAACCTCTCAGAAAGTAGTGTCTACTACTTGTGTGGGATGAATCAAATGCCACCTCCTCTGTGCATACAACCTCTTAGAAAGTAGCATCTACTACTTGTGTGGGATGAATCAAATGCCACCTCCTCTGTGCATACAACCTCTTAGAAAGTAGCATCTACTACTTGTGTGGGATGAATCAAATGCCACCTCCTCTGTGCATACAACCTCTCAGAAAGTAGCATCTACTACTTGTGTGGGATGAATCAAATGCCACCTCCTCTGTGTATACAACCTCTCAGAAAGTAGTGTCTACTACTTGTGTGGGATGAATCAAATGCCATCTCCTCTGTGCATACAACCTCTCAGAAAGTAGTGTCTACTACTTGTGTGGGATGAATCAAATGCCACCACCTCTGTGCATACAACCTCTTAGAAAGTAGTGTCTACTACTTGTGTGGGATGAATCAAATGCCACCTCCTCTGTGCATACAACCTCTTAGAAAGTAGCATCTACTACTTGTGTGGGATGAATCAAATGCCACCTCCTCTGTGCATACAACCTCTCAGAAAGTAGCATCTACTACTTGTGTGGGATGAATCAAATGCCACCTCCTCTGTGTATACAACCTCTCAGAAAGTAGTGTCTACTACTTGTGTGGGATGAATCAAATGCCACCTCCTCTGTGTATACAACCTCTCAGAAAGTAGTGTCTACTACTTGTGTGGGATAAATCAAATGCCACCTCCTCTGTGTATACAAACTCTCAGAAAGTAGCGTCTACTACTTGTGTGGGATGCATCAAATGCCACCTCCTCTGTGTATACAACCTCTCAGAAAGTAGCATCTATACATGGTTTTTGGACTAGTGTCTATCAGCATTAATAAAAACTTTAAAACACCTTCAATGATCCTGATGTATCACATATTTTGTGGCAATATGTTCATTTTTGCATGTCCAATAATAGCTAAAAGTCAGCGTTCGTTATTTGCCCTCAGGGCAAATACGGGGCAAATATTCGTATTTGCCCCCGTATTCAACTTCCGGTATCTGCGCAGTGGTCTCAAAGATTATATGTCAAAGTACAAGGAAAGATGATGCATAAAAATACGCATAAAATCGTATTTCAATCAAATTAACACATTTTAACATATTGGAATAAATTTTAAATAACTTGAAACGGAATAATTAGCTCAAATATATATGTCGTGTTGAATAGGAATTTCCATTCAAATGTGAACGTCTTGGGTAAATTTTACAAACAGTTTCTAACGTCATTGTACAGATCGACATTGTTTGGTATATTTTTTAAACCAGATTCGAAACAAAAATATTTGCTAGTTGAACAAAGGCAACTCTCTTAAGGATTTATTTTCGCAATTTGTCTGTTCATAGATCTTTTTTGCAATATAAAAGTCAATACTTGGAAAAGGTCAATGTAAAATATGTGATAAAAAGATTGACATGAAATTTTCCATATGGTTCCTGGTATCAACCCTCGACCCATATCAGCCCTCCAGCTTCGCTGTCGGGCTTGATATGGGAGTCTCGGGCTAATACCAGGGCCGATATGGAAAATGTCATGTAATAATCTCTTAATACAGACTGCCCTCGGGTCGTGGTACAGACCATGAAATAGTATTGCCCTCGCCTCTGGCTCGGGCAATATCATTTTCACTGGTCCATACCACGACCCTTGGGCAGTCTGTATATCCTGATATTGCCCTCCATATCAGTAACTATTATATAATTAATGACTTTAAACATCTATATTCCACAAAACTGAATACTTCATTAATGACTTTATATATCTATATTCTAGATATCTAACCTTGCAAGGAAAATAAAAGAAAAGGTTTGTTTTAGTGTAAGCCATAAATACTTGAACAAATAACATTAAAAATGTTTTATAACATAGATTACCAATCCTAGAGTAGAATTCCTGTTTTGCTTGCCCAATAAAGATGAACCAATAACAATATTAATCTATTGATCTAAACTTTGTAAAATATCTGACAAACATCATAACATCTACTAACAATCTGACAAACAAGACTGTCGTTTGTCTTACAAATACAAATGCAATCTATGTACACAAATTCAGGTGTTCACATGTTTTCAGGTATCTCCATTGACAATATTGAGATTACATGTTTTTGTGAATAACCCAATAATCTCTCCTGTAAAGCCCTTTGGGTAGGGATGTGTCCTGTTTTGTGAAAAGCCACATTGAAACTGATATCATCAAAAGGCTCGAGTTTTTGATTGACAACATATTTATTATGTTTGGTGGACATGTTTTTCAACAGACAGTCAGCATTCCTATGGGTACCAACTGTGCTCCTATTCTCGTCTATTTGTTTTTTTATTTGTATGTATTCATGCAGGGGTTTCTCAGGAAAAATGAAAAGAATCTAGCATGATCCTTTAATTTTACTTTCTGCGATATAGAAGATGTCCTTTCATAAAATAATTCTAAGTTTGGTGAATTTGATGACTGCATCTATCCCACTGAGCTTGAAATTTAAATGATACCCCAGATAGAGCTAGGTCTACTTCATACCTTGATCTACATCTAAAAACAAACAGCTGCTTAAAAACTAAATATTACGAAAAAGGAGAAAAAAATCAAGATTTTTTACTCACTTCTTTGTACGATGTCATAGAGCTCTTAAGAGCATCCCTGAGTAGAACAAGCTCTTGTCTCTCTGCATTCTGAGTACGTTTCATAGCCTCTAACTGATGAACTAAATTGTCTATAAATGATTGGAAATGATTGATGGTTTTGAGCCCTTCTTGGAAGAACCTGAAATTTTCATATCAAACAAACATATATCACTGTATGCTGATTTTAAGTAAATAATGAATTGAACAAGCAATCAATTCTGATTTCTAATCATATAAACCGTATGTACAATGTTCTATAGACCTTAAGCTTATGTGCAATGGTCTATTTTTGATTATCCCAGGTATTTTTAAAAGAATGAATGTTGATTATGCAAAACACAGTTTTAACAAGAAATGTGTGCATCACAAAATACGCCCGTCTATACAAATTATCAAACGGTATAATGGTAATGACCCCAAAATAAATAGGGTTCTTCCCCTTCCACAGGGGAATCATTTGGCCAACTTTGGAAAAGATCCAATATACAGAACTAAAGTTATCGTGTGGAAACGATTCTGTTGTCAAAAATTATATTTATAGTAATGGTGACCTTGACCTTTGACCTAATGACCCCAAAATAAATAAGGTTCTTCCCCTTCCACAGGGGAATCATGTGGCCAAGTTTGCTAAAGAGCCGCAATCGGATTACAGTCATACTATTTTATATATACATGTACTAGGTTTACAATAAAAAAATGTGTCGTACTTCACATTATATAGAAGCTTAATTATGCTAAAGGAAATCTCCAACATGTTTATTTAATCTTAGTTACGAATTTCATTTTAATCGTTGGACCGCGGAAAACGTTGGCTCAAATCCACGTAATCTGTAACTACAATTTTCTAAATTTCAAAGTGGCCGCATTCGTCGATCAAAATAAATTTGAGAGACAACGATTTAATATTAAAATAACTTTATTTTTAGCACATTTTTATTTTGATCAACGCATACGGCCACATCAAATTTTTACAAAATAGCTAGAAATTTTTACAAAAGTGGTCCGTTTTCGGCTTTACAGCATGTTTCCGGGTGTTAGAATTCCGAAATACTTCGTCAAATTATATAATTTGATCATACTCGATAAACTTCAATACCAGAAGGAAACTTTTGGGAGTAAAGCACGTTTCTGCGTTCATTTTGAAAAAATGTCATTTTACAGGGCCGATATCGACCATTCGTGGCCTTTGTCCTTTAGAGCATCATTTGAAGAAGTACAGTTTGAACGAGCTTGAACAGACTACTTAAATAAATTTAGAGCATCATTTGAAGAGGTACAGTTTGAACGAGCTTGAATAGACTACTTAAATAAATTTAGAGCATCATTTGAAGAAGTACAGTTTGAACGAGCTTGAACAGACTACTTAAATAAATTTAGAGCATCATTTAAAAGAAGTACAGTTTGAACGAACTTGAACAGACTACGTAAATAAATTTAGAGCATCATTTGAAGAAGTACAATTTGAATGAGCTTGAACAGACTACTTAAATAAATTTAAAGCATCATTTGAAGAAGTATAGTTTGAACAAGCTTGAACAGACTACGTAATTAAATTTAGAGCATCATTTGAAGAAGTACAAGTTGAACGAAATAAATTTTGATTATCTTCATAGAAGATAAAGCCTGAACGAGTTTGGTCAGACTACTTAAATAAATTAGAGTTTACTTACATTGTTAGAGCTCTGTAGTAATCTACTAAATGAAGCAGCAAATCAACTCCTTTCTTAGTTTTAATTTCGTTCACTCGTATCAAGTACTGAAACATAAAATAATCAATAGACATTTTGTATGAAACCTTTCATTAACTTCCCTTATTAGTTTCTAGTTGATGGTATATGATATTTTGTCATACAATGAATGTTTGATACATCTGAAAATAAAACCAGAGGCTCAACTGGTTATAAATTACAGTGAAACCTCACTAAACAGAACCCTGAGTAAACCAAAAACCTGCCTAAACAGAACCCTGCATAAACCAAAAACCTGCCTAAACCAGACCCTGAGTAAACCGAAAACCTGCCTAAACCAGACCCTGAGTAAACCGAAAACCTGCCTAAACAAAACCCTGTGTAAACCAAAAACCTGCCTAAACCAGACTCTGAGTAAACCAAAAACCTGCCTAAACAGAACCCTGAGTAAACCGAAAACCTGCCTAAACAGAACCCTGAGTAAACCGAAAACCTGCCTAAACAGAACCCTGAGTAAACCAAAAACATGTCTAAACCAGACCCTGAGTAAACCAAAAACCTGCCTAAACAGAACCCTGAGTAAACCGAAAACCTGCCTAAACAGAACCCTGAGTAAACCGAAAATCTGCCTAAACAGAACCCTGAGTAAACCAAAAATATGCCTAAACAGAACCCTGAGTAAACCGAAAACCTGCCTAAACAGAACCCTGAGTAAACCAAAAACCTGTCTAAACAGAACCCTGAGTAAACCGAAAACCTGCCTAAACAGAACCCTTAGTAAACCGAAAACCTGCCTAAACCAGATCCTGAGTAAACCGAAAACCTGCCTAAACAGAACCCTGAGTAAACCGAAAACATGTCTAAACCAGACCCTGAGTAAACCGAAAACCTGCCTAATCAGAACCCTGAGTAAACCGAAAACCTGCCTAAACAAAACCCTGAGTAAACCAAAAACCTGCCTAAACAGAACCCTGAGTAAACCAAAAATATGCCTAAACAGAACCCTGAGTAAACCGAAAACCTGCCTAAACAGAACCCTGAGTAAACCAAAAACCTGCCTAAACAGAACCCTGAGTAAACCGAAAATCTGCCTAAACCAGACCCTGAGTAAACCGAAAACCTGCCTAAACAGAACCCTGAGTAAACCAAAAACCTGCCTAAACAAAACCCTGTGTAAACCGAAAACCTGCCTAAACCAGACCCTGAGTAAACCGAAAACCTGCCTAAACAGAACCCTGAGTAAACCGAAAACCTGCCTAAACAGAACCCTGAGTAAACCGAAAACCTGTCTAAACCAGACCCTGAGTAAACCGAAAACTTGCTTAAACAGAACCCTGAGTAAACTGAAAACCTGTCTAAACAGGACCCTGAGTAAACCGAAAATCTGCCTAAACAGAACCCTGAGTAAACCAAAAATATGCCTAAACAGAACCCTGAGTAAACCGAAAACCTGCCTAAACAGAACCCTGAGTAAACCAAAACCTGCCTAAACAGAACCCTGAGTAAACCGAAAATCTGCCTAAACAGAACCCTGAGTAAACCAAAAACCTGCCTAAACAGAACCCTGCATAAACCGAAAACCTGCCTAAACCAGACCCTGAGTAAACCGAACACCTGCCTAAACCAGACCCTGAGTAAACCAAAAACCTGCCTAAACAAAACCCTGAGTAAACCGTAAACCTGCCTAAACAGAACCCTGAGTAAACCGAAAACCTGCCTAAACAGAACCCTGAGTAAACCGAAAACCTGCCTAAAGCAGACAGACGTTACAGTTCCATCTACTAAATGGCTATGTAATTTGAACCTGTGTAAACCAAACACCTGTCTAAACTGAACAAATTGTTCATTCCCAAAGGGGTTCGGATTAGACAGTTTTACTGTATCTCACCATTATCATTTATTTAAAGTTGGGTTAAATTGGATTTGGGACTCTAAGAATAAATTTCAACATTTTCAAGTATTGGTTCCCATATTTTACACCTACGTTTATATGAGGCAGGGTTTATGTAAAAACTTATTCAAGACATAAACAATGACAGAAGCCTTTTATCTATGTATATTGATGATATTCTGTCAATTAATGATTCATACCTTGCTTTACTGGATACCATTAATATACCACAAAGAATTTGAAATGAAAGAAACAACAGAAACAGCTGGCTCTGCCTCATTTCTTGATATTTACCTCAAATTTGAAACAAATGGTCAACTTTCTACCTGACTTTATGACAAAAGAGAGGACTTCAATTTTGCCATAACCTTGATAAGAAGAGTTTGAAGATACCAAGGGGGTTATCAGAATCCGTATATCGAAGAAAAACAGACAACACAATGGCCAAAAGAAAAAGTACAAAAGGACAAACAACGATCTACAATATATCTTGATATCCCAATGATTCCTTTGTATGGAGCTCACATTTCACAACTAATGTACAATTCTCCAGTAGTTGGTATTTAAGACTTTTTAGAACGTCACCATATTCTGTTAAACTATTAAACTAAGGTTTTTAAAGATGAAAAGTTTGAATCTATGTTGTTTGTTGTTACAGTAATACACGTATATTTTTTAAATCGCGATATATTTTGAAATTACAATTCTAATCAAATACCTCACACAACTGTAACTGAAAAACTTTTCTTTCCTTCTCCATTTCTTCAGCAATCTACAAGTATATAAAAATACCAAATTAATTCATTATGTTTCATATCAATAATACATTTTGACCCACAAATATTTAGCTACCTATATTTCCTTAAAAAAATACCAAACCACAAAAAATCTGAAACTTGAACAGGAATAAATCTTCTTCAAAAGTACAATTGTTAACTAATACATACACAGAATATATTACTTAGAGTAACTTAGTTGAACTTCCATTCTTTGTCTTCTGTTTATTTGTTGGTCAGGGGTCTAGCACAACCCCCCCCCCCCCCCCCCCCCCATCCCCCCTTCCCCCCAATAATGAAAAGTATAAGTTATTGTTGTTGTTTTCTGTGTCATACTTTTTATTATTTTATTCTGTGACTTTGTTAAAACTGTTCAGATTTGTAAAATTGTCTTTGAATTTTTAAACATGATTCAAGACTTTTTGTACCTCTGTATTTTAATTCATTGCAACTCTGTATTTTAACTGTAACCATATTAATATATTTGTGTCTTTGCACACATTTTTGTTATTTATGGAATAAAATTATTTTTGAATATCATTTTTCAAATCTAATCATTTCAACTAAATCATGAACAACTGATACAATTGTTAACGTACAACATGACATAATTCATCATGAATAAAAGTTCAGAGAGTAACCTCTATCATACATGTATTGTGTTATCCCGTTTGGCATTAAAGTTTCAAAGGGTATAAAGTAACGGGACCAGGTGACCTAAAAACTGAAAATGGTCTAAATACCTCAGCTCCTGGGATTGCATCCCTTATAAAGCCATGATCTTTAGCTATCTGTCTCTTTTCTTTCTCAATCTTTGTCCTAATAAAGTAATATAATTACATGACTAACTTTTTATATAATCACATGACTAACTTTTTATATAATCACATGACTAACTTTTTATATAATCACATGACTAACTTTTTATATAATTACATGACTAACTTTTTATATAATCACATGACTAACTTTTTATATAATCACATGACTAACTTTTTACTACAAGACATCACCATTAAAATAAAGGGCAGAGTGAAGCATAATACAAGTGCAGCATGTCGACAAGGGAATGTAGAAAAAGTGTATATTAAAAGAGTGGACACTGTATTTTGCTGGACCCATTGTCTTTTGAACATTTGTCTTCTTTTACTAAGTGTTAAATATGCCTTTCAAATAGGCTAAATATCATAATTTGGCACCTCCTAGACCCCATTTTAAAATAAAATAGCAAAAATTTGCAAAAAACTGTATTAAAATTGGAGGTAAAACAAGAAAGTTCGAATTAGGAAATTGAGTTTTTGTTGGCCTCTCGGTTGAGTTTATTTCTGTAACCATAAGAAACAGAGGACATCTGTCTGCATATTGCTGGAAGCTCTCGGTGTAATCAATTAAAAAAACTGCAGTTTCAGAGGAGAAGATTTAAATGTGATCTTTTACCACTTAAGTTCTCCCTGTGATCTCTCTAGATCTGAAACAGAAGTCACTTCTCCTTGTGATCTCTCTGAAACAGAAGTCACTTCTCCATGTGATCTCTCTGAAACAGAAGTCACTTCTCCCTGTGATCTCTCTAGAACAGAAGTCACTTCTCCCTGTGATCTCTCTGAAACAGAAGTCACTTCTCCCTGTGATCTCTCTGAAACAGAAGTCACTTCTCCCTGTGATCTCTCTGAAACAGAAGTCACTTCTCCCTGTGATCTCTCTGAAACAGAAGTCACTTCTCCATGTGATCTCTCTGAAACAGAAGTCACTTCTCCATGTGATCTCTCTGAAACAGAAGTCACTTCTCCCTGTGATCTCTCTGAAACAGAAGTCACTTCTCCATGTGATCTCTCTGAAACAGAAGTCACTTCTCCATGTGATCTCTCTGAAACAGAAGTCACTTCTCCATGTGATCTCTCTGAAACAGAAGTCACTTCTCCTTGTGATCTCTCTGAAACAGAAGTCACTTCTCCTTGTGATCTCTCTGAAACAGAAGTCACTTCTCCCTGTGATCTCTCTGAAACAGAAGTCACTTCTCCTTGTGATCTCTCTGAAACAGAAGTCACTTCTCCATGTGATCTCTCTGAAACAGAAGTCACTTCTCCTTGTGATCTCTCTGAAACAGAAGTCACTTCTCCATGTGATCTCTCTGAAACAGAAGTCACTTCTCCCTGTGATCTCTCTAGAACAGAAGTCACTTCTCCCTGTGATCTCTCTGAAACAGAAGTCACTTCTCCATGTGATCTCTCTGAAACAGAAGTCACTTCTCCTTGTGATCTCTCTGAAACAGAAGTCACTTCTCCATGTGATCTCTCTGAAACAGAAGTCACTTCTCCTTGTGATCTCTCTGAAACAGAAGTCACTTCTCCTTGTGATCTCTCTGAAACAGAAGTCACTTCTCCCTGTGATCTCTCTAAAACAGAAGTCACTTCTCCTTGTGATCTCTCTGAAACAGAAGTCACTTCTCCCTGTGATCTCTCTAAAACAGAAGTCACTTCTCCTTGTGATCTCTCTGAAACAGAAGTCACTTCTCCTTGTGATCTCTCTGAAACAGAAGTCACTTCTCCATGTGATCTCTCTGAAACAGAAGTCACTTCTCCCTGTGATCTCTCTGAAACAGAAGTAACTTCTCCCTGTGATCTCTCTGAAACAGAAGTCATTTCTCCATGTGATCTCTCTGAAACAGAAGTCACTTCTCCTTGTGATCTCTCTGAAACAGAAGTCACTTCTCCCTGTGATCTCTCTGAAACAGAAGTCACTTCTCCTTGTGATCTCTCTGAAACAGAAGTCACTTCTCCCTGTGATCTCTCTGAAACAGAAGTCACTTCTCCATGTGATCTCTCTGAAACAGAAGTCACTTCTCCCTGTGATCTCTCTGAATCAGAAGTCACTTCTCCCTGTGATCTCTCTGAAACAGAAGTCACTTCTCCTTGTGATCTCTCTGAAACAGAAGTCACTTCTCCCTGTGATCTCTCTGAAACAGAAGTCACTTCTCCCTGTGATCTCTCTGAAACAGAAGTCACTTCTCCATGTGATCTCTCTGAAACAGAAGTCACTTCTCCTTGTGATCTCTCTGAAACAGAAGTCACTTCTCCTTGTGATCTCTCTGAAACAGAAGTCACTTCTCCATGTGATCTCTCTGAAACAGAAGTCACTTCTCCCTGTGATCTCTCTGAAACAGAAGTCACTTCTCCATGTGATCTCTCTGAAACAGAAGTCACTTCTCCCTGTGATCTCTCTGAATCAGAAGTCACTTCTCCCTGTGATCTCTCTGAAACAGAAGTCACTTCTCCATGTGATCTCTCTGAAACAGAAGTCACTTCTCCCTGTGATCTCTCTGAAACAGAAGTCACTTCTCCCTGTGATCTCTCTGAAACAGTAGTCACTTCTCCCTGTGATCTCTCTGAAACAGAAGTCACTTCCCCTTGTGATCTCTCTGAAACAGAAGTCACTTCTCCCTGTGATCTCTCTGAAACAGAAGTCACTTCTCCTTGTGATCTCTCTGAAACAGAAGTCACTTCTCCATGTGATCTCTCTGAAACAGAAGTCACTTCTCCATGTGATCTCTCTGAAACAGAAGTCACTTCTCCTTGTGATCTCTCTGAAACAGAAGTCACTTGACCCTGTGATCTCTCTAAAACAGAAGTCACTTCTCCCTGTGATCTCTCTGAAACAGAAGTTACTTCTCCTTGTGATCTCTCTGAAACAGAAGTCACTTCTCCCTGTGATCTCTCTGAAACAGAAGTCACTTCTCCTTGTGATCTCTCTGAAACAGAAGTCACTTCTCCCTGTGATCTCTCTGAAACAGAAGTCACTTCTCCCTGTGATCTCTCTGAAACAGAAGTCACTTCTCCTTGTGATCTCTCTGAAACAGAAGTCACTTCTCCTTGTGATCTCTCTGAAACAGAAGTCACTTCTCCCTGTGATCTCTCTGAAACAGAAGTCACTTCTCCTTGTGATCTCTCTGAAACAGAAGTCACTTCTCCCTGTGATCTCTCTGAAACAGAAGTGTCTTCTCCCTGTGATCTCTCTGAAACAGAGGTCACTTCTCCCTGTGATATCTCTGAAACAGAAGTCACTTCTCCCTGTGACCTCTCTGAAACAGAAGTCACTTCTCCCTGTGATCTCTCTGAAACAGAAGTCACTTCTCCCTGTGATCTCTCTGAAACAGAAGTCACTTCTCCTTGTGATCTCTCTGAAACAGAAGTCACTTCTCCCTGTGATCTCTCTGAAACAGAAATGTCTTCTCCCTCTGATATCTCTGAAACAGAAGTCACTTCTCCCTGTGATCTCTCTGAAACAGAAGTGTCTTCTCCCTGTGATCTCTCTGAAACAGAGGTCACTTCTCCCTGTGATCTCTCTGAAACAGAAGTCACTTCTCCCTGTGATCTCTCTGAAACAGAAGTGTCTTCTCCCTGTGATCTCTCTGAAACAGAAGTCACTTCTCCCTCTAATTTGAAAAATTTGATTTGATTTTGATTGTGTTTAATGCCACTTTCAGCAATATTTCAGCTATATCATGGTGACCAGTTTTAGTGGTGGAAGAAGCCGGAGTACCCAAAGAGAACCACCGACCATGGGCAAGCAAAGTTCTGGTAAACTTTATCACTTGCGGCTGCGAGTCGAGTGCACCTTATTTTGTAATTTACAAAGCCGGACGCGAACCCACGCCGTATTGGTGATAGGCTTGTATGAGTTGATAGGTAATCCAACTACCTAACTCATTGAGCCACCCTGGCCCTCTAATTTGAAAGAAGTGAGAGCCCTGCATTCATACCAAATTTGATTCTATTTTAAAATGTGAACAATTTCTAATTAAATGTGCTGTTTTCTACCTTATACAGAGAAACATGTCTAAGCTCCTTGGGACCAACTTATGTTCATGTGTTTGGTTTACACAGGTTAAAGTGCTGTAATGGCTGTGATCGTATGGTAGTTAGAGTTAAAGTGCTGTAATGGCTGTGATCGTATGGTAGTTAGAGTTAAAGTGCTGTAATGGCTGTGATCGTATGGTAGTTAGAGTTAAAGTGCTGTAATGGCTGTGATCGTATGGTAGTTAGAGTTAAAGTGCTGTAATGGCTGTGATCGTATGGTAGTTAGAGTTAAAGTGCTGTAATGGCTGTGATCGTATGGTAGTTAGAGTTAAAGTGCTGTAATGGCTGTGATCGTATGGTAGTTAGAGTTAAAGTGCTGTAATGGCTGTGATCGTATGGTAGTTAGAGTTAAAGTGCTGTAATGGCTGTGATCGTATGGTAGTTAGAGTTAAAGTGCTGTAATGGCTGTGATCGTATGGTAGTTAGAGTTAAAGTGCTGTAATGGCTGTGATCGTATGGTAGTTAGAGTTAAAGTGCTGTAATGGCTGTGATCGTATGGTAGTTAGAGTTAAAGTGCTGTAATGGCTGTGATCGTATGGTAGTTAGAGTTAAAGTGCTGTAATGGCTGTGATCGTATGGTAGTTGGAGTTAAAGTGCTGTAATGACTGTGATCGTATGGTAGTTAGAGTTAAAGTGCTGTAATGTCTGTGATCGTATGGTAGTTAGAGATAAAGTGCTGTAATGGCTGTGATCGTATGGTAGTTGGAGTTAAAGTGCTGTAATGGCTGTGATCGTATGGTAGTTGGAGTTAAAGTGCTGTAATGACTGTGATCGGATGGTAGTTAGAGTTAAAGTGCTGTAATGGCTGTGATCGTATGGTAGTTAGAGTTAAAGTGCTGTAATGGCTGTGATCGTATGGTAGTTAGAGTTAAAGTGCTGTAATGACTGTGATCGGATGGTAGTTAGAGTTAAAGTGCTGTAATGGCTGTGATCGTATGGTAGTTAGAGTTCAAGTGCTGTAATGACTGTGATCGGATGGTAGTTAGAGTTAAAGTGCTGTAATGGCTGTGATCGTATGGTAGTTAGAGTTAAAGTGCTGTAATGGCTGTGATCGTATGGTAGTTAGAGTTAAAGTGCTGTAATGGCTGTGATCGTATGGTAGTTAGAGTTAAAGTGCCGTAATGGCTGTGATCGTATGGTAGTTAGAGTTAAAGTGCTGTAATGGCTGTGATCGTATGGTAGTTAGAGTTAAAGTGCTGTAATGGGTGTGATCGTATGGTAGTTAGAGCTAAAGTGCTGTAATGGCTGTGATCGTATGGTAGTTAGAGTTCAAGTGCTGTAATGGCTGTGATCGTATGGTAGTTGGAGTTAAAGTGCTGTAATGGCTGTGATCGTATGGTAGTTGGAGCTAAAGTGCTGTAATGGCTGTGATCGTATGGTAGTTAGAGTTAAAGTGCTGTAATGGCTGTGATCGTATGGTAGTTAGAGTTAAAGTGCTGTAATGGCTGTGATCGTATGGTAGTTAGAGTTAAAGTGCTGTAATGGCTGTGATCGTATGGTAGTTAGAGTTAAAGTGCTGTAATGGGTGTGATCGTATGGTAGTTAGAGCTAAAGTGCTGTAATGGCTGTGATCGTATGGTAGTTAGAGTTCAAGTGCTGTAATGGCTGTGATCGTATGGTAGTTGGAGTTAAAGTGCTGTAATGGCTGTGATCGTATGGTAGTTGGAGCTAAAGTGCTGTAATGGCTGTGATCGTATGGTAGTTAGAGTTAAAGTGCTGTAATGGCTGTGATCGTATGGTAGTTAGAGTTAAAGTGCTGTAATGGCTGTGATCGTATGGTAGTTAGAGCTAAAGTGCTGTAATGGCTGTGATCGTATGGTAGTTAGAGTTAAAGTGCTGTAATGGCTGTGATCGTATGGTAGTTAGAGTTAAAGTGCTGTAATGGCTGTGATCGTATGGTAGTTAGAGTTAAAGTGCTGTAATGGCTGTGATCGTATGGTAGTTAGAGTTAAAGTGCTGTAATGGCTGTGATCGTATGGTAGTTAGAGCTAAAGTGCTGTAATGGCTGTGATCGTATGGTAGTTAGAGTTAAAGTGCTGTAATGGCTGTGATCGTATGGTAGTTAGAGTTAAAGTGCTGTAATGGCTGTGATCGTATGGTAGTTAGAGTTAAAGTGCTGTAATGGCTGTGATCGTATGGTAGTTAGAGCTAAAGTGCTGTAATGGCTGTGATCGTATGGTAGTTAGAGTTAAAGTGCTGTAATGGCTGTGATCGTATGGTAGTTAGAGTTAAAGTGCTGTAATGGCTGTGATCGTATGGTAGTTAGAGCTAAAGTGCTGTAATGGCTGTGATCGTATGGTAGTTAGAGTTAAAGTGCTGTAATGGCTGTGATCGTATGGTAGTTAGAGTTAAAGTGCTGTAATGGCTGTGATCGTATGGTAGTTGGAGTTAAAGTGCTGTAATGGCTGTGATCGTATGGTAGTTAGAGTTAAAGTGCTGTAATGGCTGTGATCGTATGGTAGTTAGAGTTAAAGTGCTGTAATGGCTGTGATCGTATGGTAGTTAGAGTTAAAGTGTTGTAATGGCTGTGATCGTATGGTAGTTAGAGTTAAAGTGCTGTAATGGCTGTGATCGTATGGTAGTTGGAGTTAAAGTGCAGTAATGGCTGTGTTCGTATGGTAGTTAGAGTTAAAGTGCTGTAATGGCTGTGATCGTATGGTAGTTAGAGTTAAAGTGCTGTAATGGCTGTGATCGTATGGTAGTTAGAGTTAAAGTGCCGTAATGGCTGTGATCGTATGGTAGTTAGAGTTAAAGTGCTGTAATGGCTGTGATCGTATGGTAGTTAGAGTTAAAGTGCTGTAATGGCTGTGATCGCATGGTAGTTGGAGTTAAAGTGCTGTAATGGCTGTGATCGCATGGTAGTTAGAGTTAAAGTGCTGTAATGGCTGTGATCGTATGGTAGTTAGAGTTAAAGTGCTGTAATGGCTGTGATCGTATGGTAGTTAGAGTTAAAGTGCTGTAATGGCTGTGATCGTATGGTAGTTAGAGTTAAAGTGCTGTAATGGCTGTGATCGTATGGTAGTTAGAGTTAAAGTGCTGTAATGACTGTGATCGTATGGTAGTTGGAGTTAAAGTCCTGTAATGGCTGTGATCGTATGGTAGTTAGAGTTAAAGTGCTGTAATGGGTGTGATCGTATGGTAGTTAGAGTTAAAGTGCTGTAATGGCTGTGATCGTATGGTAGTTAGAGTTAAAGTGCTGTAATGACTGTGATCGTATGGTAGTTAGAGTTAAAGTGCTGTAATGGCTGTGATCGTATGGTAGTTAGAGTTAAAGTGCTGTAATGGCTGTGATCGTATGGTAGTTGGAGTTAAAGTGCTGTAATGGCTGTGATCGTATGGTAGTTAGAGTTAAAGTGCTGTAATGGCTGTGATCGTATGGTAGTTACAGTTAAAGTGCTGTAATGGCTGTGATCGTATGGTAGTTAGAGTTAAAGTGCTGTAATGGCTGTGATCGTATGGTAGTTAGAGTTAAAGTGCTGTAATGGCTGTGATCGTATGGTAGTTAGAGTTAAAGTGCTGTAATGGCTGTGATCGTATGGTAGTTAGAGTTAAAGTGTTGTAATGGCTGTGATCGTATGGTAGTTAGAGTTAAAGTGCTGTAATGACTGTGATCGTATGGTAGTTAGAGTTAAAGTGCTGTAATGACTGTGATCGTATGGTAGTTACAGTTAAAGTGCTGTAATGGCTGTGATCGTATGGTAGTTAGAGTTAAAGTGCTGTAATGGCTGTGATCGTATGGTAGTTAGAGTTAAAGTGCTGTAATGGCTGTGATCGTATGGTAGTTAGAGTTAAAGTGCTGTAATGGCTGTGATCGTATGGTAGTTAGAGTTAAAGTGTTGTAATGGCTGTGATCGTATGGTAGTTAGAGTTAAAGTGCTGTAATGGCTGTGATCGTATGGTAGTTGGAGTTAAAGTGCTGTAATGGCTGTGATCGTATGGTAGTTAGAGTTAAAGTGCTGTAATGACTGTGATCGTATGGTAGTTAGAGTTAAAGTGCTGTAATGGCTGTGATCGTATGGTAGTTGGAGTTAAAGTGCTGTAATGGCTGTGATCGTATGGTAGTTGGAGTTAAAGTGCTGTAATGACTGTGATCGTATGGTAGTTAGAGTTAAAGTGCTGTAATGGCTGTGATCGTATGGTAGTTAGAGTTAAAGTGCTGTAATGGCTGTGATCGTATGGTAGTTACAGTTAAAGTGCTGTAATGGCTGTGATCGTATGGTAGTTAGAGTTAAAGTGCTGTAATGGCTGTGATCGTATGGTAGTTAGAGTTAAAGTGCTGTAATGGCTGTGATCGTATGGTAGTTGGAGTTAAAGTGCTGTAATGGCTGTGATCGTATGGTAGTTGGAGTTAAAGTGCTGTAATGGCTGTGATCGTATGGTAGTTAGAGTTAAAGTGTTGTAATGGCTGTGATCGTATGGTAGTTAGAGTTAAAGTGCTGTAATGGCTGTGATCGTATGGTAGTTAGAGTTAAAGTGCCGTAATGGCTGTGATCGTATGGTAGTTAGAGTTAAAGTGCTGTAATGGCTGTGATCGTATGGTAGTTAGAGTTAAAGTGCTGTAATGGCTGTGATCGTATGGTAGTTAGAGTTAAAGTGCTGTAATGGCTGTGATCGTATGGTAGTTAGAGTTAAAGTGCTGTAATGGCTGTGATCGTATGGTAGTTAGAGTTAAAGTGTTGTAATGGCTGTGATCGTATGGTAGTTAGAGTTAAAGTGCCGTAATGGCTGTGATCGTATGGTAGTTAGAGTTAAAGTGCCGTAATGGCTGTGATCGTATGGTAGTTGGAGTTAAAGTGCTGTAATGGCTGTGATCGTATGGTAGTTGGAGTTAAAGTGCTGTAATGGCTGTGATCGTATGGTAGTTAGAGTTAAAGTGCCGTAATGGCTGTGATCGTATGGTAGTTAGAGTTAAAGTGCTGTAATGGCTGTGATCGTATGGTAGTTAGAGTTAAAGTGCTGTAATGGCTGTGATCGTATGGTAGTTAGAGTTCAAGTGCTGTAATGGCTGTGATCGTATGGTAGTTAGAGTTAAAGTGCTGTAATGGCTGTGATCGTATGGTAGTTAGAGTTAAAGTGCTGTAATGGCTGTGATCGTATGGTAGTTAGAGTTAAAGTGCTGTAATGGCTGTGATCGTATGGTAGTTAGAGTTAAAGTGCTGTAATGGCTGTGATCGGATGGTAGTTAGAGTTAAAGTGCTGTAATGGCTGTGATCGTATGGTAGTTAGAGTTAAAGTGCTGTAATGGCTGTGATCGGATGGTAGTTAGAGTTAAAGTGCTGTAATGGCTGTGATCGTATGGTAGTTAGAGTTAAAGTGCTGTAATGGCTGTGATCGTATGGTAGTTGGAGTTAAAGTGCTGTAATGACTGTGATCGGATGGTAGTTAGAGTTAAAGTGCTGTAATGGCTGTGATCGTATGGTAGTTAGAGTTAAAGTGCTGTAATGGCTGTGATCGTATGGTAGTTAGAGTTAAAGTGCCGTAATGGCTGTGATCGTATGGTAGTTAGAGTTAAAGTGCTGTAATGACTGTGATCGTATGGTAGTTAGAGTTAAAGTGCCGTAATGGCTGTGATCGTATGGTAGTTAGAGTTAAAGTGCTGTAATGGCTGTGATCGTATGGTAGTTGGAGTTAAAGTGCCGTAATGGCTGTGATCGTATGGTAGTTAGAGTTAAAGTGTTGTAATGGCTGTGATCGTATGGTAGTTAGAGTTAAAGTGTTGTAATGGCTGTGATCGTATGGTAGTTAGAGTTAAAGTGCCGTAATGGCTGTGATCGTATGGTAGTTGGAGTTAAAGTGCTGTAATGGCTGTGATCGTATGGTAGTTGGAGTTAAAGTGCTGTAATGGCTGTGATCGTATGGTAGTTAGAGTTAAAGTGCCGTAATGGCTGTGATCGTATGGTAGTTAGAGTTAAAGTGCTGTAATGGGTGTGATCGTATGGTAGTTAGAGTTAAAGTGCCGTAATGGCTGTGATCGTATGGTAGTTAGAGTTAAAGTGCTGTAATGGCTGTGATCGTATGGTAGTTGGAGTTAAAGTGCTGTAATGGCTGTGATCGTATGGTAGTTAGAGTT
Organism: Bathymodiolus septemdierum; assembly: GCA_963383655.1. NCBI lineage: Eukaryota > Metazoa > Mollusca > Bivalvia > Mytilida > Modiolidae > Bathymodiolus > Bathymodiolus septemdierum. Next base: position 2,181,331 of record OY726525.1, on the reverse strand, counting down.
AAAGTGCCGTAATGGCTGTGATCGTATGGTAGTTAGAGTTAAAGTGCTGTAATGGCTGTGATCGTATGGTAATTGGAGTTAAAGTGCTGTAATGGCTGTGATCGTATGGTAGTTAGAGCTAAAGTGCTGTAATGGCTGTGATCGTATGGTAGTTGGAGTTAAAGTGCTGTAATGGCTGTGATCGTATGGTAGTTAGAGTTAAAGTGCTGTAATGGCTGTGATCGTATGGTAGTTGGAGTTAAAGTGCTGTAATGGCTGTGATCGTATGGTAGTTGGAGTTAAAGTGCTGTAATGGCTGTGATCGTATGGTAGTTGGAGTTAAAGTGCTGTAATGGCTGTGATCGTATGGTAGTTGGAGTTAAAGTGCTGTAATGGCTGTGATCGTATGGTAGTTAGAGTTAAAGTGCCGTAATGGCTGTGATCGTATGGTAGTTAGAGTTAAAGTGCTGTAATGGCTGTGATCGTATGGTAATTGGAGTTAAAGTGCTGTAATGGCTGTGATCGTATGGTAGTTAGAGTTAAAGTGCTGTAATGGCTGTGATCGTATGGTAGTTAGAGTTAAAGTGCTGTAATGACTGTGATCGTATGGTAGTTGGAGTTAAAGTGCCGTAATGGCTGTGATCGTATGGTAGTTAGAGTTAAAGTGCTGTAATGGCTGTGATCGTATGGTAGTTAGAGTTAAAGTGTTGTAATGGCTGTGATCGTATGGTAGTTGGAGTTCAAGTGCTGTAATGGCTGTGATCGTATGGTAGTTGGAGTTAAAGTGCTGTAATGGCTGTGATCGTATGGTAGTTAGAGTTAAAGTGCTGTAATGGCTGTGATCGTATGGTAATTGGAGTTAAAGTGCTGTAATGGCTGTGATCGTATGGTAGTTAGAGTTAAAGTGCTGTAATGGCTGTGATCGTATGGTAGTTAGAGTTAAAGTGTTGTAATGGCTGTGATCGTATGGTAGTTAGAGTTAAAGTGCTGTAATGGCTGTGATCGTATGGTAGTTAGAGTTAAAGTGCCGTAATGGCTGTGATCGTATGGTAGTTGGAGCTAAAGTGCTGTAATGGCTGTGATCGTATGGTAGTTGGAGTTAAAGTGCTGTAATGGCTGTGATCGTATGGTAGTTAGAGTTAAAGTGCCGTAATGGCTGTGATCGTATGGTAGTTAGAGTTAAAGTGCAGTAATGGCTGTGATCGCATGGTAGTTAGAGTTAAAGTGCTGTAATGGCTGTGATCGTATGGTAATTGGAGTTAAAGTGCAGTAATGGCTGTGATCGAATGGTAATTGGAGTTAAAGTGCAGTAATGGCTGTGATCGCATGGTAGTTAGAGTTAAAGTGCAGTAATGGCTGTGATCGTATGGTAATTGGAGTTAAAGTGCTGTAATGGCTGTGATCGCATGGTAGTTAGAGTTAAAGTGCTGTAATGGCTGTGATCGTATGGTAGTTGGAGTTAAAGTGCTGTAATGACTGTGATCGTATGGTAGTTGGAGTTAAAGTGCCGTAATGGCTGTGATCGTATGGTAGTTAGAGTTAAAGTGCTGTAATGGCTGTGATCGTATGGTAGTTGGAGTTAAAGTGCCGTAATGGCTGTGATCGTATGGTAGTTAGAGTTAAAGTGCTGTAATGGCTGTGATCGTATGGTAGTTAGAGTTAAAGTGCCGTAATGGCTGTGATCGTATGGTAGTTGGAGTTAAAGTGCCGTAATGGCTGTGATCGTATGGTAGTTAGAGTTAAAGTGCTGTAATGGCTGTGATCGTATGGTAGTTGGAGTTAAAGTGCCGTAATGGCTGTGATCGTATGGTAGTTAGAGTTAAAGTGCTGTAATGGCTGTGATCGTATGGTAGTTAGAGTTAAAGTGCCGTAATGGCTGTGATCGTATGGTAGTTGGAGTTAAAGTGCCGTAATGGCTGTGATCGTATGGTAGTTAGAGTTAAAGTGCTGTAATGGCTGTGATCGTATGGTAGTTAGAGTTAAAGTGCTGTAATGGCTGTGATCGTATGGTAGTTAGAGTTAAAGTGCTGTAATGGCTGTGATCGTATGGTAGTTAGAGTTAAAGTGCTGTAATGGCTGTGATCGTATGGTAGTTAGAGTTAAAGTGCTGTAATGACTGTGATCGTATGGTAGTTAGAGTTAAAGTGCTGTAATGGCTGTGATCGTATGGTAGTTAGAGTTAAAGTGCTGTAATGGCTGTGATCGTATGGTAGTTAGAGTTAAAGTGCTGTAATGGCTGTGATCGTATGGTAGTTAGAGTTAAAGTGCTGTAATGGCTGTGATCGTATGGTAGTTAGAGTTAAAGTGCTGTAATGGCTGTGATCGTATGGTAGTTGGAGTTAAAGTGCTGTAATGACTGTGATCGTATGGTAGTTGGAGTTAAAGTGCTGTAATGGCTGTGATCGTATGGTAGTTAGAGTTAAAGTGCTGTAATGGCTGTGATCGTATGGTAGTTGGAGTTAAAGTGCTGTAATGGCTGTGATCGTATGGTAGTTACAGTTAAAGTGCTGTAATGGCTGTGATCGTATGGTAGTTAGAGTTAAAGTGCTGTAATGGCTGTGATCGTATGGTAGTTAGAGTTAAAGTGCTGTAATGGCTGTGATCGTATGGTAGTTAGAGTTAAAGTGCCGTAATGGCTGTGATCGTATGGTAGTTAGAGTTAAAGTGCTGTAATGGCTGTGATCGTATGGTAGTTGGAGTTAAAGTGCTGTAATGGCTGTGATCGTATGGTAGTTAGAGTTAAAGTGCTGTAATGGCTGTGATCGTATGGTAGTTGGAGCTAAAGTGCTGTAATGGCTGTGATCGTATGGTAGTTAGAGTTAAAGTGCTGTAATGGCTGTGATCGTATGGTAGTTGGAGTTAAAGTGCTGTAATGGCTGTGATCGTATGGTAGTTAGAGTTAAAGTGCTGTAATGGCTGTGATCGTATGGTAGTTAGAGTTAAAGTGCTGTAATGGCTGTGATCGTATGGTAGTTAGAGTTAAAGTGCTGTAATGGCTGTGATCGTATGGTAGTTAGAGTTAAAGTGCTGTAATGGCTGTGATCGTATGGTAGTTAGAGTTAAAGTGCTGTAATGGCTGTGATCGCATGGTAGTTAGAGTTAAAGTGCTGTAATGGCTGTGATCGTATGGTAGTTGGAGTTAAAGTGCTGTAATGGCTGTGATCGTATGGTAGTTAGAGTTAAAGTGCTGTAATGGCTGTGATCGTATGGTAGTTGGAGTTAAAGTGCTGTAATGGCTGTGATCGTATGGTAGTTAGAGTTAAAGTGCTGTAATGGGTGTGATCGTATGGTAGTTAGAGTTAAAGTGCTGTAATGGCTGTGATCGTATGGTAGTTAGAGCTAAAGTGCTGTAATGGCTGTGATCGTATGGTAGTTAGAGTTAAAGTGCTGTAATGGCTGTGATCGTATGGTAGTTAGAGTTAAAGTGCTGTAATGGCTGTGATCGTATGGTAGTTAGAGTTAAAGTGCTGTAATGGCTGTGATCGTATGGTAGTTAGAGTTAAAGTGCTGTAATGGCTGTGATCGCATGGTAGTTAGAGTTAAAGTGCTGTAATGGCTGTGATCGTATGGTAGTTGGAGTTAAAGTGCTGTAATGGCTGTGATCGTATGGTAGTTAGAGTTAAAGTGCAGTAATGGCTGTGATCGTATGGTAGTTAGAGTTAAAGTGCTGTAATGGCTGTGATCGTATGGTAGTTAGAGTTAAAGTGCTGTAATGGCTGTGATCGTATGGTAGTTGGAGTTAAAGTGCTGTAATGGCTGTGATCGCATGGTAGTTAGAGTTAAAGTGCAGTAATGGCTGTGATCGTATGGTAGTTAGAGTTAAAGTGCTGTAATGGCTGTGATCGTATGGTAGTTAGAGTTAAAGTGCAGTAATGGCTGTGATCGTATGGTAGTTAGAGTTAAAGTGCTGTAATGGCTGTGATCGTATGGTAGTTGGAGTTAAAGTGCTGTAATGGCTGTGATCGTATGGTAGTTGGAGTTAAAGTGCTGTAATGGCTGTGATCGTATGGTAGTTACAGTTAAAGTGCTGTAATGGCTGTGATCGTATGGTAGTTAGAGTTAAAGTGCTGTAATGGCTGTGATCGTATGGTAGTTAGAGCTAAAGTGCTGTAATGGCTGTGATCGTATGGTAGTTAGAGTTAAAGTGCTGTAATGGCTGTGATCGTATGGTAGTTAGAGCTAAAGTGCTGTAATGGCTGTGATCGTATGGTAGTTAGAGTTAAAGTGCTGTAATGGCTGTGATCGTATGGTAGTTAGAGTTAAAGTGCTGTAATGGCTGTGATCGTATGGTAGTTAGAGTTAAAGTGCTGTAATGGCTGTGATCGTATGGTAGTTGGAGTTAAAGTGCTGTAATGGCTGTGATCGTATGGTAGTTGGAGTTAAAGTGCTGTAATGGCTGTGATCGTATGGTAGTTAGAGTTAAAGTGCTGTAATGGCTGTGATCGTATGGTAGTTAGAGTTAAAGTGCTGTAATGGCTGTGATCGTATGGTAGTTAGAGTTAAAGTGCAGTAATGGCTGTGATCGTATGGTAGTTAGAGTTAAAGTGCTGTAATGGCTGTGATCGTATGGTAGTTACAGTTAAAGTGCTGTAATGGCTGTGATCGTATGGTAGTTAGAGTTAAAGTGCTGTAATGGCTGTGATCGTATGGTAGTTGGAGTTAAAGTGCTGTAATGGCTGTGATCGTATGGTAGTTAGAGTTAAAGTGCTGTAATGGCTGTGATCGTATGGTAGTTAGAGTTAAAGTGCTGTAATGGCTGTGATCGTATGGTAGTTAGAGCTAAAGTGCTGTAATGGCTGTGATCGTATGGTAGTTAGAGTTCAAGTGCCGTAATGGCTGTGATCGTATGGTAGTTGGAGTTCAAGTGCCGTAATGGCTGTGATCGTATGGTAGTTAGAGTTAAAGTGCTGTAATGGCTGTGATCGTATGGTAGTTAGAGTTAAAGTGCTGTAATGGCTGTGATCGTATGGTAGTTAGAGCTAAAGTGCTGTAATGGCTGTGATCGTATGGTAGTTAGAGTTAAAGTGCTGTAATGGCTGTGATCGTATGGTAGTTAGAGTTAAAGTGCTGTAATGGCTGTGATCGTATGGTAGTTGGAGTTAAAGTGCCGTAATGGCTGTGATCGTATGGTAGTTAGAGTTAAAGTGTTGTAATGGCTGTGATCGTATGGTAGTTGGAGTTCAAGTGCTGTAATGGCTGTGATCGTATGGTAGTTGGAGTTAAAGTGCTGTAATGGCTGTGATCGTATGGTAGTTAGAGTTAAAGTGCTGTAATGGCTGTGATCGGATGGTAGTTAGAGTTAAAGTGCTGTAATGGCTGTGATCGTATGGTAGTTGGAGTTAAAGTGCCGTAATGGCTGTGATCGTATGGTAGTTAGAGTTAAAGTGTTGTAATGGCTGTGATCGTATGGTAGTTGGAGTTCAAGTGCTGTAATGGCTGTGATCGTATGGTAGTTGGAGTTAAAGTGCTGTAATGGCTGTGATCGTATGGTAGTTAGAGTTAAAGTGCTGTAATGGCTGTGATCGTATGGTAGTTGGAGTTAAAGTGCCGTAATGGCTGTGATCGTATGGTAGTTAGAGTTAAAGTGCTGTAATGGCTGTGATCGTATGGTAGTTGGAGTTAAAGTGCCGTAATGGCTGTGATCGTATGGTAGTTGGAGTTAAAGTGCCGTAATGGCTGTGATCGTATGGTAGTTAGAGTTAAAGTGCTGTAATGGCTGTGATCGTATGGTAGTTGGAGTTAAAGTGCCGTAATGGCTGTGATCGTATGGTAGTTGGAGTTCAAGTGCCGTAATGGCTGTGATCGTATGGTAGTTGGAGTTAAAGTGCCGTAATGGCTGTGATCGTATGGTAGTTGGAGTTAAAGTGCCGTAATGGCTGTGATCGTATGGTAGTTGGAGTTAAAGTGCTGTAATGGCTGTGATCGTATGGTAGTTAGAGTTAAAGTGCTGTAATGGCTGTGATCGTATGGTAGTTAGAGTTAAAGTGCTGTAATGGCTGTGATCGTATGGTAGTTAGAGTTAAAGTGCTGTAATGGCTGTGATCGTATGGTAGTTAGAGTTAAAGTGCAGTAATGGCTGTGATCGTATGGTAGTTAGAGTTAAAGTGCTGTAATGGCTGTGATCGTATGGTAGTTACAGTTAAAGTGCTGTAATGGCTGTGATCGTATGGTAGTTAGAGTTAAAGTGCTGTAATGGCTGTGATCGTATGGTAGTTGGAGTTAAAGTGCTGTAATGGCTGTGATCGTATGGTAGTTAGAGTTAAAGTGCTGTAATGGCTGTGATCGTATGGTAGTTAGAGTTAAAGTGCTGTAATGGCTGTGATCGTATGGTAGTTAGAGCTAAAGTGCTGTAATGGCTGTGATCGTATGGTAGTTAGAGTTCAAGTGCCGTAATGGCTGTGATCGTATGGTAGTTGGAGTTCAAGTGCCGTAATGGCTGTGATCGTATGGTAGTTAGAGTTAAAGTGCTGTAATGGCTGTGATCGTATGGTAGTTAGAGTTAAAGTGCTGTAATGGCTGTGATCGTATGGTAGTTAGAGCTAAAGTGCTGTAATGGCTGTGATCGTATGGTAGTTAGAGTTAAAGTGCTGTAATGGCTGTGATCGTATGGTAGTTAGAGTTAAAGTGCTGTAATGGCTGTGATCGTATGGTAGTTGGAGTTAAAGTGCCGTAATGGCTGTGATCGTATGGTAGTTAGAGTTAAAGTGTTGTAATGGCTGTGATCGTATGGTAGTTGGAGTTCAAGTGCTGTAATGGCTGTGATCGTATGGTAGTTGGAGTTAAAGTGCTGTAATGGCTGTGATCGTATGGTAGTTAGAGTTAAAGTGCTGTAATGGCTGTGATCGTATGGTAGTTAGAGTTAAAGTGCTGTAATGGCTGTGATCGGATGGTAGTTAGAGTTAAAGTGCTGTAATGGCTGTGATCGTATGGTAGTTAGAGTTAAAGTGTTGTAATGGCTGTGATCGTATGGTAGTTGGAGTTCAAGTGCTGTAATGGCTGTGATCGTATGGTAGTTGGAGTTAAAGTGCTGTAATGGCTGTGATCGTATGGTAGTTAGAGTTAAAGTGCTGTAATGGCTGTGATCGTATGGTAGTTAGAGTTAAAGTGTTGTAATGGCTGTGATCGTATGGTAGTTGGAGTTCAAGTGCTGTAATGGCTGTGATCGTATGGTAGTTGGAGTTAAAGTGCTGTAATGGCTGTGATCGTATGGTAGTTAGAGTTAAAGTGCTGTAATGGCTGTGATCGTATGGTAGTTGGAGCTAAAGTGCTGTAATGGCTGTGATCGTATGGTAGTTAGAGTTAAAGTGCTGTAATGGCTGTGATCGTATGGTAGTTAGAGTTAAAGTGCTGTAATGGCTGTGATCGTATGGTAGTTAGAGTTAAAGTGCTGTAATGGCTGTGATCGTATGGTAGTTACAGTTAAAGTGCTGTAATGGCTGTGATCGTATGGTAGTTAGAGTTAAAGTGCTGTAATGGCTGTGATCGTATGGTAGTTGGAGTTAAAGTGCCGTAATGGCTGTGATCGTATGGTAGTTAGAGTTAAAGTGCTGTAATGGCTGTGATCGTATGGTAGTTAGAGTTAAAGTGCTGTAATGGCTGTGATCGTATGGTAGTTAGAGTTAAAGTGCTGTAATGGCTGTGATCGTATGGTAGTTGGAGTTAAAGTGCCGTAATGGCTGTGATCGTATGGTAGTTAGAGTTAAAGTGCTGTAATGGCTGTGATCGTATGGTAGTTAGAGTTAAAGTGCTGTAATGGCTGTGATCGTATGGTAGTTAGAGTTAAAGTGCTGTAATGACTGTGATCGTATGGTAGTTAGAGTTAAAGTGCCGTAATGGCTGTGATCGGATGGTAGTTAGAGTTAAAGTGCTGTAATGGCTGTGATCGTATGGTAGTTGGAGTTAAAGTGCCGTAATGGCTGTGATCGTATGGTAGTTAGAGTTAAAGTGTTGTAATGGCTGTGATCGTATGGTAGTTGGAGTTCAAGTGCTGTAATGGCTGTGATCGTATGGTAGTTGGAGTTAAAGTGCTGTAATGGCTGTGATCGTATGGTAGTTAGAGTTAAAGTGCTGTAATGGCTGTGATCGTATGGTAGTTAGAGTTAAAGTGTTGTAATGGCTGTGATCGTATGGTAGTTGGAGTTCAAGTGCTGTAATGGCTGTGATCGTATGGTAGTTGGAGTTAAAGTGCTGTAATGGCTGTGATCGTATGGTAGTTAGAGTTAAAGTGCTGTAATGGCTGTGATCGTATGGTAGTTGGAGCTAAAGTGCTGTAATGGCTGTGATCGTATGGTAGTTAGAGTTAAAGTGCTGTAATGGCTGTGATCGTATGGTAGTTAGAGTTAAAGTGCTGTAATGGCTGTGATCGTATGGTAGTTAGAGTTAAAGTGCTGTAATGGCTGTGATCGTATGGTAGTTACAGTTAAAGTGCTGTAATGGCTGTGATCGTATGGTAGTTAGAGTTAAAGTGCTGTAATGACTGTGATCGTATGGTAGTTAGAGTTAAAGTGCTGTAATGGCTGTGATCGTATGGTAGTTGGAGTTAAAGTGCCGTAATGGCTGTGATCGTATGGTAGTTAGAGTTAAAGTGCTGTAATGGCTGTGATCGTATGGTAGTTGGAGTTAAAGTGCCGTAATGGCTGTGATCGTATGGTAGTTGGAGTTAAAGTGCCGTAATGGCTGTGATCGTATGGTAGTTAGAGTTAAAGTGCTGTAATGGCTGTGATCGTATGGTAGTTGGAGTTAAAGTGCCGTAATGGCTGTGATCGTATGGTAGTTGGAGTTCAAGTGCCGTAATGGCTGTGATCGTATGGTAGTTGGAGTTAAAGTGCCGTAATGGCTGTGATCGTATGGTAGTTGGAGTTAAAGTGCCGTAATGGCTGTGATCGTATGGTAGTTGGAGTTAAAGTGCTGTAATGGCTGTGATCGTATGGTAGTTAGAGTTAAAGTGCTGTAATGGCTGTGATCGTATGGTAGTTGGAGTTAAAGTGCCGTAATGGCTGTGATCGTATGGTAGTTAGAGTTAAAGTGCTGTAATGGCTGTGATCGTATGGTAGTTGGAGTTAAAGTGCTGTAATGACTGTGATCGTATGGTAGTTGGAGTTAAAGTGCCGTAATGGCTGTGATCGTATGGTAGTTGGAGTTAAAGTGCCGTAATGGCTGTGATCGTATGGTAGTTAGAGTTAAAGTGTTGTAATGGCTGTGATCGTATGGTAGTTGGAGTTCAAGTGCTGTAATGGCTGTGATCGTATGGTAGTTGGAGTTAAAGTGCTGTAATGGCTGTGATCGTATGGTAGTTAGAGTTAAAGTGCTGTAATGGCTGTGATCGTATGGTAGTTAGAGTTAAAGTGCTGTAATGGCTGTGATCGGATGGTAGTTAGAGTTAAAGTGCTGTAATGGCTGTGATCGTATGGTAGTTAGAGTTAAAGTGTTGTAATGGCTGTGATCGTATGGTAGTTGGAGTTCAAGTGCTGTAATGGCTGTGATCGTATGGTAGTTGGAGTTAAAGTGCTGTAATGGCTGTGATCGTATGGTAGTTAGAGTTAAAGTGCTGTAATGGCTGTGATCGTATGGTAGTTAGAGTTAAAGTGTTGTAATGGCTGTGATCGTATGGTAGTTGGAGTTCAAGTGCTGTAATGGCTGTGATCGTATGGTAGTTGGAGTTAAAGTGCTGTAATGGCTGTGATCGTATGGTAGTTAGAGTTAAAGTGCTGTAATGGCTGTGATCGTATGGTAGTTGGAGCTAAAGTGCTGTAATGGCTGTGATCGTATGGTAGTTAGAGTTAAAGTGCTGTAATGGCTGTGATCGTATGGTAGTTAGAGTTAAAGTGCTGTAATGGCTGTGATCGTATGGTAGTTAGAGTTAAAGTGCTGTAATGGCTGTGATCGTATGGTAGTTACAGTTAAAGTGCTGTAATGGCTGTGATCGTATGGTAGTTAGAGTTAAAGTGCTGTAATGGCTGTGATCGTATGGTAGTTGGAGTTAAAGTGCCGTAATGGCTGTGATCGTATGGTAGTTAGAGTTAAAGTGCTGTAATGGCTGTGATCGTATGGTAGTTAGAGTTAAAGTGCTGTAATGGCTGTGATCGTATGGTAGTTAGAGTTAAAGTGCTGTAATGGCTGTGATCGTATGGTAGTTGGAGTTAAAGTGCCGTAATGGCTGTGATCGTATGGTAGTTAGAGTTAAAGTGCTGTAATGGCTGTGATCGTATGGTAGTTAGAGTTAAAGTGCTGTAATGGCTGTGATCGTATGGTAGTTAGAGTTAAAGTGCTGTAATGACTGTGATCGTATGGTAGTTAGAGTTAAAGTGCCGTAATGGCTGTGATCGGATGGTAGTTAGAGTTAAAGTGCTGTAATGGCTGTGATCGTATGGTAGTTGGAGTTAAAGTGCCGTAATGGCTGTGATCGTATGGTAGTTAGAGTTAAAGTGTTGTAATGGCTGTGATCGTATGGTAGTTGGAGTTCAAGTGCTGTAATGGCTGTGATCGTATGGTAGTTGGAGTTAAAGTGCTGTAATGGCTGTGATCGTATGGTAGTTAGAGTTAAAGTGCTGTAATGGCTGTGATCGTATGGTAGTTAGAGTTAAAGTGTTGTAATGGCTGTGATCGTATGGTAGTTGGAGTTCAAGTGCTGTAATGGCTGTGATCGTATGGTAGTTGGAGTTAAAGTGCTGTAATGGCTGTGATCGTATGGTAGTTAGAGTTAAAGTGCTGTAATGGCTGTGATCGTATGGTAGTTGGAGCTAAAGTGCTGTAATGGCTGTGATCGTATGGTAGTTAGAGTTAAAGTGCTGTAATGGCTGTGATCGTATGGTAGTTAGAGTTAAAGTGCTGTAATGGCTGTGATCGTATGGTAGTTAGAGTTAAAGTGCTGTAATGGCTGTGATCGTATGGTAGTTACAGTTAAAGTGCTGTAATGGCTGTGATCGTATGGTAGTTAGAGTTAAAGTGCTGTAATGACTGTGATCGTATGGTAGTTAGAGTTAAAGTGCTGTAATGGCTGTGATCGTATGGTAGTTGGAGTTAAAGTGCCGTAATGGCTGTGATCGTATGGTAGTTAGAGTTAAAGTGCTGTAATGGCTGTGATCGTATGGTAGTTGGAGTTAAAGTGCCGTAATGGCTGTGATCGTATGGTAGTTGGAGTTAAAGTGCCGTAATGGCTGTGATCGTATGGTAGTTAGAGTTAAAGTGCTGTAATGGCTGTGATCGTATGGTAGTTGGAGTTAAAGTGCCGTAATGGCTGTGATCGTATGGTAGTTGGAGTTCAAGTGCCGTAATGGCTGTGATCGTATGGTAGTTGGAGTTAAAGTGCCGTAATGGCTGTGATCGTATGGTAGTTGGAGTTAAAGTGCCGTAATGGCTGTGATCGTATGGTAGTTGGAGTTAAAGTGCTGTAATGGCTGTGATCGTATGGTAGTTAGAGTTAAAGTGCTGTAATGGCTGTGATCGTATGGTAGTTGGAGTTAAAGTGCCGTAATGGCTGTGATCGTATGGTAGTTAGAGTTAAAGTGCTGTAATGGCTGTGATCGTATGGTAGTTGGAGTTAAAGTGCTGTAATGACTGTGATCGTATGGTAGTTGGAGTTAAAGTGCCGTAATGGCTGTGATCGTATGGTAGTTGGAGTTCAAGTGCCGTAATGGCTGTGATCGTATGGTAGTTGGAGTTAAAGTGCCGTAATGGCTGTGATCGTATGGTAGTTAGAGTTAAAGTGCTGTAATGGCTGTGATCGTATGGTAGTTAGAGTTAAAGTGTTGTAATGGCTGTGATCGTATGGTAGTTAGAGTTAAAGTGCTGTAATGGCTGTGATCGTATGGTAGTTAGAGTTAAAGTGCTGTAATGGCTGTGATCGTATGGTAGTTAGAGTTAAAGTGCTGTAATGACTGTGATCGTATGGTAGTTAGAGTTAAAGTGCCGTAATGGCTGTGATCGTATGGTAGTTAGAGTTAAAGTGCTGTAATGGCTGTTATCGTATGGTAGTTAGAGTTAAAGTGCTGTAATGGCTGTGATCGTATGGTAGTTAGAGTTAAAGTGCTGTAATGGCTGTGATCGTATGGTAGTTGGAGTTAAAGTGCTGTAATGGCTGTGATCGTATGGTAGTTGGAGTTAAAGTGCCGTAATGGCTGTGATCGTATGGTAGTTAGAGCTAAAGTGCCGTAATGGCTGTGATCGTATGGTAGTTGGAGTTAAAGTGCTGTAATGGCTGTGATCGTATGGTAGTTGGAGTTAAAGTGCCGTAATGGCTGTGATCGTATGGTAGTTGGAGTTAAAGTGCTGTAATGGCTGTGATCGTATGGTAGTTAGAGTTAAAGTGCTGTAATGGCTGTGATCGTATGGTAGTTAGAGTTAAAGTGCTGTAATGGCTGTGATCGTATGGTAGTTAGAGTTAAAGTGCTGTAATGGCTGTGATCGTATGGTAGTTAGAGTTAAAGTGCTGTAATGGCTGTGATCGTATGGTAGTTAGAGTTAAAGTGCTGTAATGGCTGTGATCGTATGGTAGTTAGAGTTAAAGTGCTGTAATGGCTGTGATCGTATGGTAGTTGGAGTTAAAGTGCCGTAATGGCTGTGATCGTATGGTAGTTGGAGTTAAAGTGCTGTAATGGCTGTGATCGTATGGTAGTTAGAGTTAAAGTGCTGTAATGGCTGTGATCGTATGGTAGTTGGAGTTAAAGTGCTGTAATGGCTGTGATCGTATGGTAGTTAGAGTTAAAGTGCTGTAATGGCTGTGATCGTATGGTAGTTAGAGTTAAAGTGCTGTAATGGCTGTGATCGTATGGTAGTTGGAGCTAAAGTGCCGTAATGGCTGTGATCGTATGGTAGTTGGAGTTAAAGTGCTGTAATGACTGTGATCGTATGGTAGTTGGAGCTAAAGTGCCGTAATGGCTGTGATCGTATGGTAGTTGGAGTTAAAGTGCTGTAATGGCTGTGATCGTATGGTAGTTGGAGTTAAAGTGCTGTAATGGCTGTGATCGTATGGTAGTTAGAGTTAAAGTGCAGTAATGGCTGTGATCGTATGGTAGTTAGAGTTAAAGTGCTGTAATGGCTGTGATCGTATGGTAGTTAGAGTTAAAGTGCTGTAATGGCTGTGATCGTATGGTAGTTAGAGTTAAAGTGCTGTAATGGCTGTGATCGTATGGTAGTTAGAGCTAAAGTGCAGTAATGGCTGTGATCGTATGGTAGTTAGAGTTAAAGTGCTGTAATGGCTGTGATCGTATGGTAGTTGGAGCTAAAGTGCTGTAATGGCTGTGATCGTATGGTAGTTGGAGTTAAAGTGCTGTAATGGCTGTGATCGTATGGTAGTTAGAGTTAAAGTGCCGTAATGGCTGTGATCGTATGGTAGTTAGAGCTAAAGTGCTGTAATGGCTGTGATCGTATGGTAGTTACAGTTAAAGTGCTGTAATGGCTGTGATCGTATGGTAGTTAGAGTTAAAGTGCTGTAATGGCTGTGATCGTATGGTAGTTAGAGTTCAAGTGCTGTAATGGCTGTGATCGTATGGTAGTTGGAGTTAAAGTGCTGTAATGGCTGTGATCGTATGGTAGTTAGAGTTAAAGTGCTGTAATGGCTGTGATCGTATGGTAGTTAGAGTTAAAGTGCTGTAATGGCTGTGATCGTATGGTAGTTAGAGTTAAAGTGCAGTAATGGCTGTGATCGTATGGTAGTTAGAGTTAAAGTGCTGTAATGGCTGTGATCGTATGGTAGTTACAGTTAAAGTGCTGTAATGGCTGTGATCGTATGGTAGTTAGAGTTAAAGTGCTGTAATGGCTGTGATCGTATGGTAGTTGGAGTTAAAGTGCTGTAATGGCTGTGATCGTATGGTAGTTAGAGTTAAAGTGCCGTAATGGCTGTGATCGTATGGTAGTTGGAGTTAAAGTGCTGTAATGGCTGTGATCGTATGGTAGTTAGAGTTAAAGTGCTGTAATGGCTGTGATCGTATGGTAGTTAGAGTTAAAGTGCTGTAATGGCTGTGATCGTATGGTAGTTAGAGTTAAAGTGCTGTAATGGCTGTGATCGTATGGTAGTTAGAGCTAAAGTGCTGTAATGGCTGTGATCGTATGGTAGTTAGAGTTAAAGTGCTGTAATGGCTGTGATCGTATGGTAGTTGGAGTTAAAGTGCTGTAATGGCTGTGATCGTATGGTAGTTAGAGTTAAAGTGCCGTAATGGCTGTGATCGTATGGTAGTTAGAGTTAAAGTGCTGTAATGGCTGTGATCGTATGGTAGTTGGAGTTAAAGTGCTGTAATGGCTGTGATCGTATGGTAGTTAGAGTTAAAGTGCTGTAATGGCTGTGATCGTATGGTAGTTAGAGTTAAAGTGCTGTAATGGCTGTGATCGTATGGTAGTTGGAGTTAAAGTGCTGTAATGGCTGTGATCGTATGGTAGTTAGAGTTAAAGTGCCGTAATGGCTGTGATCGTATGGTAGTTAGAGTTAAAGTGCTGTAATGGCTGTGATCGTATGGTAGTTGGAGTTAAAGTGCCGTAATGGCTGTGATCGTATGGTAGTTAGAGTTAAAGTGTTGTAATGGCTGTGATCGTATGGTAGTTGGAGTTCAAGTGCTGTAATGGCTGTGATCGTATGGTAGTTGGAGTTAAAGTGCTGTAATGGCTGTGATCGTATGGTAGTTAGAGTTAAAGTGCTGTAATGGCTGTGATCGTATGGTAGTTAGAGTTAAAGTGCTGTAATGGCTGTGATCGTATGGTAGTTGGAGTTAAAGTGCCGTAATGGCTGTGATCGTATGGTAGTTGGAGTTAAAGTGCCGTAATGGCTGTGATCGTATGGTAGTTGGAGTTAAAGTGCTGTAATGGCTGTGATCGTATGGTAGTTAGAGTTAAAGTGCTGTAATGGCTGTGATCGTATGGTAGTTAGAGTTAAAGTGCTGTAATGGCTGTGATCGTATGGTAGTTAGAGTTCAAGTGCTGTAATGGCTGTGATCGTATGGTAGTTGGAGTTAAAGTGCTGTAATGGCTGTGATCGTATGGTAGTTAGAGTTCAAGTGCTGTAATGGCTGTGATCGTATGGTAGTTAGAGTTAAAGTGCTGTAATGACTGTGATCGTATGGTAGTTAGAGTTAAAGTGCTGTAATGGCTGTGATCGTATGGTAGTTGGAGTTAAAGTGCTGTAATGGCTGTGATCGTATGGTAGTTAGAGTTAAAGTGCTGTAATGGCTGTGATCGTATGGTAGTTAGAGTTAAAGTGCTGTAATGGCTGTGATCGTATGGTAGTTAGAGTTAAAGTGCTGTAATGGCTGTGATCGTATGGTAGTTGGAGTTAAAGTGCTGTAATGGCTGTGATCGTATGGTAGTTAGAGTTAAAGTGCTGTAATGGCTGTGATCGTATGGTAGTTAGAGTTAAAGTGCTGTAATGGCTGTGATCGTATGGTAGTTAGAGTTAAAGTGCTGTAATGGCTGTGATCGTATGGTAGTTAGAGTTAAAGTGCTGTAATGGCTGTGATCGTATGGTAGTTAGAGTTAAAGTGCTGTAATGGCTGTGATCGTATGGTAGTTAGAGTTAAAGTGCTGTAATGGCTGTGATCGTATGGTAGTTAGAGTTAAAGTGCTGTAATGGCTGTGATCGTATGGTAGTTGGAGTTAAAGTGCTGTAATGGCTGTGATCGTATGGTAGTTGGAGTTAAAGTGCCGTAATGGCTGTGATCGTATGGTAGTTGGAGTTAAAGTGCCGTAATGGCTGTGATCGTATGGTAGTTGGAGTTAAAGTGCCGTAATGGCTGTGATCGTATGGTAGTTAGAGATAAAGTGCTGTAATGGCTGTGATCGTATGGTAGTTGGAGCTAAAGTGCTGTAATGGCTGTGATCGTATGGTAGTTAGAGTTAAAGTGCTGTAATGGCTGTGATCGTATGGTAGTTGGAGTTAAAGTGCTGTAATGGCTGTGATCGTATGGTAGTTAGAGTTAAAGTGCTGTAATGGCTGTGATCGTATGGTAGTTAGAGTTAAAGTGCTGTAATGGCTGTGATCGTATGGTAGTTGGAGCTAAAGTGCTGTAATGGCTGTGATCGTATGGTAGTTAGAGTTAAAGTGCTGTAATGGCTGTGATCGTATGGTAGTTAGAGTTAAAGTGCTGTAATGGCTGTGATCGTATGGTAGTTAGAGTTAAAGTGCTGTAATGGCTGTTATCGTATGGTAGTTAGAGTTAAAGTGCTGTAATGGCTGTGATCGTATGGTAGTTAGAGTTAAAGTGCTGTAATGGCTGTGATCGTATGGTAGTTAGAGTTAAAGTGCTGTAATGGCTGTGATCGTATGGTAGTTAGAGTTAAAGTGCTGTAATGGCTGTGATCGTATGGTAGTTAGAGTTCAAGTGCTGTAATGGCTGTGATCGTACGGTAGTTGGAGTTAAAGTGCTGTAATGGCTGTGATCGTATGGTAGTTAGAGTTAAAGTGCTGTAATGGCTGTGATCGTATGGTAGTTAGAGTTAAAGTGCTGTAATGGCTGTGATCGTATGGTAGTTAGAGTTAAAGTGCTGTAATGACTGTGATCGTATGGTAGTTAGAGTTAAAGTGCTGTAATGGCTGTGATCGTATGGTAGTTAGAGTTAAAGTGCTGTAATGGCTGTGATCGTATGGTAGTTAGAGTTAAAGTGCTGTAATGGCTGTGATCGTATGGTAGTTAGAGTTAAAGTGCTGTAATGGCTGTGATCGTATGGTAGTTAGAGTTAAAGTGCTGTAATGGCTGTGATCGTATGGTAGTTAGAGTTAAAGTGCTGTAATGGCTGTGATCGTATGGTAGTTAGAGTTAAAGTGCTGTAATGGCTGTGATCGTATGGTAGTTGGAGCTAAAGTGCTGTAATGGCTGTGATCGTATGGTAGTTAGAGTTAAAGTGCTGTAATGGCTGTGATCGTATGGTAGTTAGAGTTAAAGTGCTGTAATGGCTGTGATCGTATGGTAGTTAGAGTTAAAGTGCTGTAATGGCTGTGATCGTATGGTAGTTAGAGTTAAAGTGCTGTAATGGCTGTGATCGTATGGTAGTTAGAGTTAAAGTGCTGTAATGGCTGTGATCGTATGGTAGTTGGAGTTAAAGTGCTGTAATGGCTGTGATCGTATGGTAGTTGGAGTTAAAGTGCTGTAATGGCTGTGATCGTATGGTAGTTGGAGTTAAAGTGCTGTAATGGCTGTGATCGTATGGTAGTTAGAGTTAAAGTGCTGTAATGGCTGTGATCGTATGGTAGTTGGAGCTAAAGTGCTGTAATGGCTGTGATCGTATGGTAGTTGGAGCTAAAGTGCTGTAATGGCTGTGATCGTATGGTAGTTAGAGTTAAAGTGCTGTAATGGCTGTGATCGTATGGTAGTTGGAGTTAAAGTGCTGTAATGGCTGTGATCGTATGGTAGTTGGAGTTAAAGTGCTGTAATGGCTGTGATCGTATGGTAGTTAGAGTTAAAGTGCTGTAATGGCTGTGATCGTATGGTAGTTGGAGTTAAAGTGCTGTAATGGCTGTGATCGTATGGTAGTTAGAGTTAAAGTGCTGTAATGGCTGTGATCGTATGGTAGTTAGAGTTAAAGTGCTGTAATGGCTGTGATCGTATGGTAGTTAGAGTTAAAGTGCTGTAATGGCTGTGATCGTATGGTAGTTGGAGTTAAAGTGCTGTAATGGCTGTGATCGTATGGTAGTTGGAGTTAAAGTGCTGTAATGGCTGTGATCGTATGGTAGTTAGAGTTAAAGTGCTGTAATGGCTGTGATCGTATGGTAGTTAGAGTTAAAGTGCTGTAATGGCTGTGATCGTATGGTAGTTAGAGTTAAAGTGCTGTAATGGCTGTGATCGTATGGTAGTTGGAGTTAAAGTGCTGTAATGGCTGTGATCGTATGGTAGTTGGAGTTAAAGTGCTGTAATGGCTGTGATCGTATGGTAGTTACAGTTAAAGTGCTGTAATGGCTGTGATCGTATGGTAGTTGGAGTTAAAGTGCTGTAATGGCTGTGATCGTATGGTAGTTGGAGTTAAAGTGCTGTAATGGCTGTGATCATATGGTAGTTGGAGTTAAAGTGCCGTAATGGCTGTGATCGTATGGTAGTTAGAGATAAAGTGCTGTAATGGCTGTGATCGTATGGTAGTTGGAGTTAAAGTGCTGTAATGGCTGTGATCGTATGGTAGTTGGAGTTAAAGTGCTGTAATGGCTGTGATCGTATGGTAGTTGGAGTTAAAGTGCTGTAATGGCTGTGATCGTATGGTAGTTAGAGTTAAAGTGCTGTAATGGCTGTGATCGTATGGTAGTTGGAGTTAAAGTGCTGTAATGGCTGTGATCGTATGGTAGTTAGAGTTAAAGTGCCGTAATGGCTGTGATCGTATGGTAGTTAGAGTTAAAGTGCTGTAATGGCTGTGATCGTATGGTAGTTGGAGTTAAAGTGCTGTAATGGCTGTGATCGTATGGTAGTTAGAGTTAAAGTGCCGTAATGGCTGTGATCGTATGGTAGTTAGAGTTAAAGTGCCGTAATGGCTGTGATCGTATGGTAGTTGGAGCTAAAGTGCTGTAATGGCTGTGATCGTATGGTAGTTAGAGTTAAAGTGCTGTAATGGCTGTGATCGTATGGTAGTTAGAGTTAAAGTGCTGTAATGGCTGTGATCGTATGGTAGTTAGAGTTAAAGTGCTGTAATGGCTGTGATCGTATGGTAGTTAGAGTTAAAGTGCTGTAATGACTGTGATCGTATGGTAGTTAGAGTTAAAGTGCTGTAATGGCTGTGATCGTATGGTAGTTGGAGTTAAAGTGCTGTAATGGCTGTGATCGTATGGTAGTTAGAGTTAAAGTGCTGTAATGACTGTGATCGTATGGTAGTTAGAGTTAAAGTGCTGTAATGGCTGTGATCGTATGGTAGTTAGAGTTAAAGTGCTGTAATGACTGTGATCGTATGGTAGTTAGAGTTAAAGTGCTGTAATGGCTGTGATCGTATGGTAGTTAGAGTTAAAGTGCTGTAATGGCTGTGATCGTATGGTAGTTAGAGTTAAAGTGCTGTAATGGCTGTGATCGTATGGTAGTTAGAGTTAAAGTGCTGTAATGGCTGTGATCGTATGGTAGTTAGAGTTAAAGTGCTGTAATGGCTGTGATCGTATGGTAGTTAGAGTTAAAGTGCTGTAATGGCTGTGATCGTATGGTAGTTAGAGTTAAAGTGCTGTAATGACTGTGATCGTATGGTAGTTAGAGTTAAAGTGCTGTAATGGCTGTGATCGTATGGTAGTTGGAGTTAAAGTGCTGTAATGGCTGTGATCGTATGGTAGTTAGAGTTAAAGTGCTGTAATGACTGTGATCGTATGGTAGTTAGAGTTAAAGTGCTGTAATGGCTGTGATCGTATGGTAGTTAGAGTTAAAGTGCTGTAATGACTGTGATCGTATGGTAGTTGGAGTTAAAGTGCTGTAATGGCTGTGATCGTATGGTAGTTAGAGTTAAAGTGCTGTAATGGCTGTGATCGTATGGTAGTTAGAGTTAAAGTGCTGTAATGGCTGTGATCGTATGGTAGTTAGAGCTAAAGTGCTGTAATGGCTGTGATCGTATGGTAGTTGGAGTTAAAGTGCTGTAATGGCTGTGATCGTATGGTAGTTAGAGCTAAAGTGCTGTAATGGCTGTGATCGTATGGTAGTTAGAGTTAAAGTGCTGTAATGGCTGTGATCGTATGGTAGTTAGAGTTAAAGTGCTGTAATGGCTGTGATCGTATGGTAGTTAGAGTTAAAGTGCAGTAATGGCTGTGATCGTATGGTAGTTAGAGTTAAAGTGCTGTAATGGCTGTGATCGTATGGTAGTTAGAGTTAAAGTGCCGTAATGGCTGTGATCGTATGGTAGTTAGAGTTAAAGTGCCGTAATGGCTGTGATCGTATGGTAGTTGGAGTTAAAGTGCCGTAATGGCTGTGATCGTATGGTAGTTGGAGTTAAAGTGCCGTAATGGCTGTGATCGTATGGTAGTTAGAGTTAAAGTGCCGTAATGGCTGTGATCGTATGGTAGTTGGAGTTAAAGTGCTGTAATGGCTGTGATCGTATGGTAGTTAGAGTTAAAGTGCTGTAATGACTGTGATCGTATGGTAGTTAGAGTTAAAGTGCTGTAATGGCTGTGATCGTATGGTAGTTGGAGTTAAAGTGCTGTAATGGCTGTGATCGTATGGTAGTTGGAGTTAAAGTGCTGTAATGGCTGTGATCGTATGGTAGTTGGAGTTAAAGTGCTGTAATGGCTGTGATCGTATGGTAGTTAGAGTTAAAGTGCTGTAATGACTGTGATCGTATGGTAGTTAGAGTTAAAGTGCTGTAATGACTGTGATCGTATGGTAGTTAGAGTTAAAGTGCTGTAATGACTGTGATCGTATGGTAGTTGGAGTTAAAGTGCTGTAATGGCTGTGATCGTATGGTAGTTGGAGTTAAAGTGCTGTAATGGCTGTGATCGTATGGTAGTTAGAGTTAAAGTGCTGTAATGGCTGTGATCGTATGGTAGTTGGAGTTAAAGTGCTGTAATGGCTGTGATCGTATGGTAGTTACAGTTAAAGTGCTGTAATGGCTGTGATCGTATGGTAGTTAGAGTTAAAGTGCTGTAATGACTGTGATTGTATGGTAGTTAGAGTTAAAGTGCTGTAATGGCTGTGATCGTATGGTAGTTAGAGTTAAAGTGCTGTAATGACTGTGATCGTATGGTAGTTGGAGTTAAAGTGCTGTAATGGCTGTGATCGTATGGTAGTTAGAGTTAAAGTGCTGTAATGGCTGTGATCGTATGGTAGTTAGAGTTAAAGTGCTGTAATGGCTGTGATCGTATGGTAGTTAGAGTTAAAGTGCTGTAATGACTGTGATCGTATGGTAGTTAGAGTTAAAGTGCTGTAATGGCTGTGATCGTATGGTAGTTAGAGTTAAAGTGCTGTAATGACTGTGATCGTATGGTAGTTAGAGTTAAAGTGCTGTAATGGCTGTGATCGTATGGTAGTTGGAGTTAAAGTGCTGTAATGGCTGTGATCGTATGGTAGTTAGAGTTAAAGTGCTGTAATGGCTGTGATCGTATGGTAGTTAGAGTTAAAGTGCTGTAATGGCTGTGATCGTATGGTAGTTGGAGTTCAAGTGCTGTAATGACTGTGATCGTATGGTAGTTGGAGTTAAAGTGCTGTAATGACTGTGATCGTATGGTAGTTGGAGTTAAAGTGCTGTAATGACTGTGATCGTATGGTAGTTGGAGTTAAAGTGCTGTAATGGCTGTGATCGTATGGTAGTTAGAGTTAAAGTGCTGTAATGACTGTGATCGTATGGTAGTTAGAGTTAAAGTGCCGTAATGACTGTGATCGTATGGTAGTTAGAGTTAAAGTGCTGTAATGACTGTGATCGTATGGTAGTTAGAGTTAAAGTGCTGTAATGGCTGTGATCGTATGGTAGTTAGAGTTAAAGTGCTGTAATGACTGTGATCGTATGGTAGTTAGAGTTAAAGTGCCGTAATGGCTGTGATCGTATGGTAGTTAGAGCTAAAGTGCTGTAATGGCTGTGATCGTATGGTAGTTAGAGTTAAAGTGCTGTAATGGCTGTGTTCGTATGGTAGTTGGAGTTAAAGTGCTGTAATGGCTGTGATCGTATGGTAGTTAGAGTTAAAGTGCTGTAATGGCTGTGATCGTATGGTAGTTAGAGTTAAAGTGCTGTAATGACTGTGATCGTATGGTAGTTAGAGTTAAAGTGCTGTAATGACTGTGATCGTATGGTAGTTAGAGTTAAAGTGCTGTAATGGCTGTGATCGTATGGTAGTTAGAGTTAAAGTGCTGTAATGGCTGTGATCGTATGGTAGTTAGAGCTAAAGTGCTGTAATGGCTGTGATCGTATGGTAGTTAAGAGTTAAAGTGCTGTAATGGCTGTGATCGTATGGTAGTTAAGAGTTAAAGTGCTGTAATGGCTGTGATCGTATGGTAGTTGGAGTTAAAGTGCTGTAATGGCTGTGATCGTATGGTAGTTAGAGTTAAAGTGCTGTAATGGCTGTGATCGTATGGTAGTTAGAGTTAAAGTGCTGTAATGGCTGTGATCGTATGGTAGTTAGAGTTAAAGTGCTGTAATGGCTGTGATCGTATGGTAGTTGGAGTTAAAGTGCTGTAATGACTGTGATCGTATGGTAGTTAGAGTTAAAGTGCTGTAATGGCTGTGATCGTATGGTAGTTAGAGTTAAAGTGCTGTAATGGCTGTGATCATATGGTAGTTGGAGTTAAAGTGCCGTAATGGCTGTGATCGTATGGTAGTTAGAGTTAAAGTGCTGTAATGGCTGTGATCGTATGGTAGTTAGAGTTAAAGTGCTGTAATGGCTGTGATCGTATGGTAGTTGGAGCTAAAGTGCTGTAATGGCTGTGATCGTATGGTAGTTGGAGTTAAAGTGCCGTAATGGCTGTGATCGTATGGTAGTTGGAGCTAAAGTGCTGTAATGGCTGTGATCGTATGGTAGTTAGAGTTAAAGTGCTGTAATGGCTGTGATCGTATGGTAGTTAGAGTTAAAGTGCTGTAATGGCTGTGATCGTATGGTAGTTAGAGTTAAAGTGCTGTAATGGCTGTGATCGTATGGTAGTTTGAGTTAAAGTGCTGTAATGGCTGTGATCGCATGGTAGTTGGAGTTAAAGTGCTGTAATGGCTGTGATCGTATGGTAGTTAGAGCTAAAGTGCTGTAATGGCTGTGATCGTATGGTAGTTAGAGTTAAAGTGCTGTAATGACTGTGATCGTATGGTAGTTAGAGTTAAAGTGCCGTAATGACTGTGATCGTATGGTAGTTAGAGTTAAAGTGCTGTAATGACTGTGATCGTATGGTAGTTAGAGTTAAAGTGCTGTAATGGCTGTGATCGTATGGTAGTTAGAGTTAAAGTGCTGTAATGACTGTGATCGTATGGTAGTTAGAGTTAAAGTGCCGTAATGGCTGTGATCGTATGGTAGTTAGAGCTAAAGTGCTGTAATGGCTGTGATCGTATGGTAGTTAGAGTTAAAGTGCTGTAATGGCTGTGTTCGTATGGTAGTTGGAGTTAAAGTGCTGTAATGGCTGTGATCGTATGGTAGTTAGAGTTAAAGTGCTGTAATGGCTGTGATCGTATGGTAGTTAGAGTTAAAGTGCTGTAATGACTGTGATCGTATGGTAGTTAGAGTTAAAGTGCTGTAATGACTGTGATCGTATGGTAGTTAGAGTTAAAGTGCTGTAATGGCTGTGATCGTATGGTAGTTAGAGTTAAAGTGCTGTAATGGCTGTGATCGTATGGTAGTTAGAGCTAAAGTGCTGTAATGGCTGTGATCGTATGGTAGTTAAGAGTTAAAGTGCTGTAATGGCTGTGATCGTATGGTAGTTAAGAGTTAAAGTGCTGTAATGGCTGTGATCGTATGGTAGTTGGAGTTAAAGTGCTGTAATGGCTGTGATCGTATGGTAGTTAGAGTTAAAGTGCTGTAATGGCTGTGATCGTATGGTAGTTAGAGTTAAAGTGCTGTAATGGCTGTGATCGTATGGTAGTTAGAGTTAAAGTGCTGTAATGGCTGTGATCGTATGGTAGTTGGAGTTAAAGTGCTGTAATGACTGTGATCGTATGGTAGTTAGAGTTAAAGTGCTGTAATGGCTGTGATCGTATGGTAGTTAGAGTTAAAGTGCTGTAATGGCTGTGATCATATGGTAGTTGGAGTTAAAGTGCCGTAATGGCTGTGATCGTATGGTAGTTAGAGTTAAAGTGCTGTAATGGCTGTGATCGTATGGTAGTTAGAGTTAAAGTGCTGTAATGGCTGTGATCGTATGGTAGTTGGAGCTAAAGTGCTGTAATGGCTGTGATCGTATGGTAGTTGGAGTTAAAGTGCCGTAATGGCTGTGATCGTATGGTAGTTGGAGCTAAAGTGCTGTAATGGCTGTGATCGTATGGTAGTTAGAGTTAAAGTGCTGTAATGGCTGTGATCGTATGGTAGTTAGAGTTAAAGTGCTGTAATGGCTGTGATCGTATGGTAGTTAGAGTTAAAGTGCTGTAATGGCTGTGATCGTATGGTAGTTTGAGTTAAAGTGCTGTAATGGCTGTGATCGCATGGTAGTTGGAGTTAAAGTGCTGTAATGGCTGTGATCGTATGGTAGTTAGAGCTAAAGTGCTGTAATGGCTGTGATCGTATGGTAGTTGGAGCTAAAGTGCTGTAATGGCTGTGATCGTATGGTAGTTAGAGTTAAAGTGCTGTAATGGCTGTGATCGTATGGTAGTTAGAGTTAAAGTGCTGTAATGGCTGTGATCGTATGGTAGTTAGAGTTAAAGTGCTGTAATGGCTGTGATCGTATGGTAGTTTGAGTTAAAGTGCTGTAATGGCTGTGATCGCATGGTAGTTGGAGTTAAAGTGCTGTAATGGCTGTGATCGTATGGTAGTTAGAGTTAAAGTGCTGTAATGGCTGTGATCGTATGGTAGTTAGAGTTAAAGTGCTGTGATCGTATGGTAGTTAGAGTTAAAGTGCTGTAATGGCTGTGATCGTATGGTAGTTAGAGTTAAAGTGCTGTAATGGCTGTGATCGTATGGTAGTTAGAGTTAAAGTGCTGTAATGGCTGTGATTGTATGGTAGTTGGAGTTAAAGTGCTGTAATGACTGTGATCGGATGGTAGTTAGAGTTAAAGTGCTGTAATGGCTGTGATCGTATGGTAGTTAGAGTTAAAGTGCTGTAATGGCTGTGATCGTATGGTAGTTAGAGTTAAAGTGCTGTAATGGCTGTGATCGTATGGTAGTTGGAGTTAAAGTGCTGTAATGGCTGTGATCGTATGGTAGTTAGAGTTAAAGTGCTGTAATGGCTGTGATCGTATGGTAGTTGGAGCTAAAGTGCTGTAATGACTGTGATCGGATGGTAGTTAGAGTTAAAGTGCTGTAATGGCTGTGATCGTATGGTAGTTGGAGTTAAAGTGCCGTAATGGCTGTGATCGTATGGTAGTTGGAGTTAAAGTGCTGTAATGGCTGTGATCGTATGGTAGTTGGAGTTAAAGTGCTGTAATGGCTGTGATCTTTGCAATCAGTGCCTATCACCATTGATGTTGTGAGTTTGAATCTTGATCAGGGCAAGGTGTACAACATTGTGATCAAGTTTGTCCGTGACTTGCGATAGGTCGGTGGTTTTCTTCGGGTCCTCCAGTTTCATCCACCAATAAAACTGACTGCCATGATATAGCTGATATGTTGTTGAAAGTGGCATTACACACCATCAAACAAACAAACAAACATACACAGGTTAAATAAAGAAAGATTTCCTACATTGGGACTTTATTTAAAGTTTGTATTGTTTCAATGTAACAGTACTTACGACTTAGTCTCATAATCTTTCCATGACTTGTCTATTGGTTTACGGAGGTCACCTTTAACACCTTTTAAATCATTCTTCAGGAAAGTATCAAGGGGGAATAACAACATACTGTGTAGTTTAGATACCTGGTAATTATAAGAAGAGTTTGAAGATACCAAAGGGGTAATCAGAATCCATATATCGAAGAAGAACAGACAACACAATGGCCAAAAGAAAAGTGGTTTTTGTAATCAATTTCGCCCAGTACAAGATATTTCTAAGTTGTATGTCTATATCTAAAGTATAATGACCAAGCTCTCTGTATATCATACAGTTTGGAGTTGTAGATTTAGGTGAAGAATAATCTTACAAAATTTCACATGCACCTTTTCCAAAATGTAATTATTGCCAAAACCCCAGATCTCACAGCTGTTTAATAATATAGGTTTTACCAATTTATCATAAAGATCAAGTCAGACACGATATAACTCAAATATTGCTGAAAGTGGCACTAAACACCAGAATCCTCCTATAGACAGCTAATAGACAGATTTTTAATTAGTTCATACATACAGTAGCTTTATTTAAATGCTTTTCAAAGAAAGAAGATTTCAGATCAGAGAAAAATACATTTTTAAATAATTGAAATCTTCAACTATCTCAATATTAGTGCCGTTATAATTAAAAAGAAAATTTCTCAAGGTAGTCGTCTTTTAGTAAATACTACAATCTTTGCTTTATCAACGTTGACTTCATTTTCAAAATGTTCAAATTTTTTTTTTCAATTCAATTCAAATATCTTATTGAATAAAGTGCATTAATTTACAATATCCAATGGGATTGTACATCAGGCCTAAGTAAGTGTTCTTCCTCCATAACTAAGGATTGTACATCAGGCCTAAGTAAGTGTTCTCCCTCAATAACTAGGATTGTACATCAGGCCTAAGTAAGTGCTCTCCCTCAATAACTAGGATTGTACATCAGGTCTAAGTAAGTGTTCTCCCTCAATAACTAAGGATTGTACATCAGGCCTAAGTAAGTGTTCTCCCTCAATAACTAAGGATTGTACATCAGGCCTAAGTAAGTGCTCTCCCTCAATAACTAAGATTGTACATCAGGCCTAAGTAAGTGTTCTCCCTCAATAACTAAGGATTGTACATCAGGCCTAAGTAAGTGCTCTCCCTCAATAACTAAGATTGTACATCAGGCCTAAGTAAGTGTTCTCCCTCAATAACTAAGATTGTACATCAGGTCTAAGTAAGTGTTCTCCCTCAATAACTAAGGATTGTACATCAGGCCTAAGTAAGTGCTCTCCCTCAATAACTAAGATTGTACATCAAGCCTAAGTAAGTGTTCTCCCTCAATAACTAAGATTGTACATCAGGTCTAAGTAAGTGTTCTCCCTCAATAACTAAGGATTGTACATCAGGTCTAAGTAAGTGTTCTCCCTCAATAACTAAGGATTGTACATCAGGCCTAAGTAAGTGTTCTCCCTCAATAACTAAGGATTGTACATCAGGTCTAAGTAAGTGTTCTCCCTCAATAACTAAGATTGTACATCAGGTCTAAGTAAGTGTTCTCCCTCAATAACTAAGATTGTACATCAGGTCTAAGTAAGTGTTCTCCCTCAATAACTAAGGATTGTACATCAGGTCTAAGTAAGTGTTCTCCCTCAATAACTAAGGATTGTACATCAGGTCTAAGTAAGTGTTCTCCCTCAATAACTAAGGATTGTACATCAGGTCTAAGTAAGTGTTCTCCCTCAATAACTAAGGATTGTACATCAGGCCTAAGTAAGTGTTCTCCCTCAATAACTAAGATTGTACATCAGGTCTAAGTAAGTGTTCTCCCTCAATAACTAAGATTGTACATCAGGTCTAAGTAAGTGCTCTCCCTCAATAACTAAGATTGTACATCAAGCCTAAGTAAGTGTTCTCCCTCAATAACTAAGATTGTACATCAGGTCTAAGTAAGTGTTCTCCCTCAATAACTAAGGATTGTACATCAGGCCTAAGTAAGTGTTCTCCCTCAATAACTAAGATTGTACATCAGGTCTAAGTAAGTGTTCTCCCTCAATAACTAAGGATTGTACATCAGGCCTAAGTAAGTGTTCTCCCTCAATAACTAAGATTGTACATCAGGCCTAAGTAAGTGTTCTCCCTCAATAACTAAGGATTGTACATCAGGTCTAAGTAAGTGTTCTCCCTCAATAACTAAGATTGTACATCAGGCCTAAGTAAGTGTTCTCCCTCAATAACTAAGATTGTACATCAGGCCTAAGTAAGTGTTCTCCCTCAATAACTAAGATTGTACATCAGGCCTAAGTAAGTGTTCTCCCTCAATAACTAAGATTGTACATCAGGTCTAAGTAAGTGTTCTCCCTCAATAACTAAGATTGTACATCAGGTCTAAGTAAGTGTTCTCCCTCAATAACTAAGATTGTACATCAGGTCTAAGTAAGTGTTCTCCCTCAATAACTAAGATTGTACATCAGGCCTAAGTAAGTGTTCTCCCTCAATAACTAAGGATTGTACATCAGGTCTAAGTAAGTGTTCTCCCTCAATAACTAAGGATTGTACATCAGGTCTAAGTAAGTGTTCTCCCTCAATAACTAAGATTGTACATCAGGCCTAAGTAAGTGTTCTCCCTCAATAACTAAGATTGTACATCAGGCCTAAGTAAGTGTTCTCCCTCAATAACTAAGATTGTACATCAGGCCTAAGTAAGTGTTCTCCCTCAATAACTAAGATTGTACATCAGGTCTAAGTAAGTGTTCTCCCTCAATAACTAAGATTGTACATCAGGTCTAAGTAAGTGTTCTCCCTCAATAACTAAGATTGTACATCAGGTCTAAGTAAGTGTTCTCCCTCAATAACTAAGATTGTACATCAGGCCTAAGTAAGTGTTCTCCCTCAATAACTAAGGATTGTACATCAGGTCTAAGTAAGTGTTCTCCCTCAATAACTAAGATTGTACATCAGGCCTAAGTAAGTGTTCTCCCTCAATAACTAAGATTGTACATCAGGCCTAAGTAAGTGTTCTCCCTCAATAACTAAGATTGTACATCAGGTCTAAGTAAGTGTTCTCCCTCAATAACTAAGATTGTACATCAGGCCTAAGTAAGTGTTCTCCCTCAATAACTAAGATTGTACATCAGGCCTAAGTAAGTGTTCTCCCTCAATAACTAAGATTGTACATCAGGTCTAAGTAAGTGTTCTCCCTCAATAACTAAGATTGTACATCAGGTCTAAGTAAGTGTTCTCCCTCAATAACTAAGATTGTACATCAGGCCTAAGTAAGTGTTCTCCCTCAATAACTAAGATTGTACATCAAGCCTAAGTAAGTGTTCTCCCTCAATAACTAAGATTGTACATCAGGCCTAAGTAAGTGTTCTCCCTCAATAACTAAGGATTGTACATCAGGCCTAAGTAAGTGTTCTCCCTCAATAACTAAGGATTGTACATCAGGTCTAAGTAAGTGTTCTCCCTCAATAACTAAGATTGTACATCAGGCCTAAGTAAGTGCTCTCCCTCAATAACTAAAATTGTACATCAGGCCTAAGTAAGTGTTCTCCCTCAATAACTAAGATTGTACATCAGGCCTAAGTAAGTGTTCTCCCTCAATAACTAAGATTGTACATCAAGCCTAAGTAAGTGTTCTCCCTCAATAACTAAGGATTGTACATCAGGTCTAAGTAAGTGTTCTCCCTCAATAACTAAGATTGTACATCAAGCCTAAGTAAGTGTTCTCCCTCAATAACTAAGGATTGTACATCAGGCCTAAGTAAGTGTTCTCCCTCAATAACTAAGGATTGTACATCAAGCCTAAGTAAGTGTTCTCCCTCAATAACTAAGATTGTACATCAGGCCTAAGTAAGTGTTCTCCCTCAATAACTAAGGATTGTACATCAGGTCTAAGTAAGTGTTCTCCCTCAATAACTAAGATTGTACATCAAGCCTAAGTAAGTGTTCTCCCTCAATAACTAAGATTGTACATCAGGCCTAAGTAAGTGTTCTCCCTCAATAACTAAGATTGTACATCAAGCCTAAGTAAGTGTTCTCCCTCAATAACTAAGATTGTACATCAGGCCTAAGTAAGTGTTCTCCCTCAATAACTAAGATTGTACATCAGGCCTAAGTAAGTGTTCTCCCTCAATAACTAAGGATTGTACATCAAGCCTAAGTAAGTGTTCTCCCTCAATAACTAAGGATTGTACATCAGGCCTAAGTAAGTGTTCTCCCTCAATAACTAAGGATTGTACATCAGGCCTAAGTAAGTGTTCTCCCTCAATAACTAAGATTGTACATCAGGTCTAAGTAAGTGTTCTCCCTCAATAACTAAGATTGTACATCAGGCCTAAGTAAGTGTTCTCCCTCAATAACTAAGGATTGTACATCAGGCCTAAGTAAGTGTTCTCCCTCAATAACTAAGGATTGTACATCAGGCCTAAGTAAGTGCTCTCCCTCAATAACTAAGATTGTACATCAGGCCTAAGTAAGTGTTCTCCCTCAATAACTAAGATTGTACATCAGGCCTAAGTAAGTGCTCTCCCTCAATAACTAAGATTGTACATCAGGCCTAAGTAAGTGTTCTCCCTCAATAACTAAGATTGTACATCAGGTCTAAGTAAGTGTTCTCCCTCAATAACTAAGGATTGTACATCAGGCCTAAGTAAGTGTTCTCCCTCAATAACTAAGATTGTACATCAGGCCTAAGTAAGTGTTCTCCCTCAATAACTAAGATTGTACATCAGGTCTAAGTAAGTGTTCTCCCTCAATAACTAAGGATTGTACATCAGGCCTAAGTAAGTGTTCTCCCTCAATAACTAAGATTGTACATCAGGTCTAAGTAAGTGTTCTCCCTCAATAACTAAGATTGTACATTAGGCCTAAGTAAGTGTTCTCCCTCAATAACTAAGATTGTACATCAGGCCTAAGTAAGTGCTCTCCCTCAATAACTAAGGATTGTACATCAGGCCTAAGTAAGTGTTCTCCCTCAATAACTAAGATTGTACATCAGGCCTAAGTAAGTGTTCTCCCTCAATAACTAAGATTGTACATCAGGCCTAAGTAAGTGTTCTCCCTCAATAACTAAGGATTGTACATCAGGTCTAAGTAAGTGTTCTCCCTCAATAACTAAGATTGTACATCAGGCCTAAGTAAGTGTTCTCCCTCAATAACTAAGATTGTACATCAGGCCTAAGTAAGTGCTCTCCCTCAATAACTAAGATTGTACATCAGGCCTAAGTAAGTGTTCTCCCTCAATAACTAAGATTGTACATCAGGCCTAAGTAAGTGTTCTCCCTCAATAACTAAGATTGTACATCAGGCCTAAGTAAGTGTTCTCCCTCAATAACTAAGATTGTACATCAGGTCTAAGTAAGTGTTCTCCCTCAATAACTAAGATTGTACATCAGGCCTAAGTAAGTGTTCTCCCTCAATAACTAAGATTGTACATCAGGCCTAAGTAAGTGTTCTCCCTCAATAACTAAGATTGTACATCAGGCCTAAGTAAGTGTTCTCCCTCAATAACTAAGATTGTACATCAGGCCTAAGTAAGTGTTCTCCCTCAATAACTAAGATTGTACATCAAGCCTAAGTAAGTGTTCTCCCTCAATAACTAAGATTGTACATCAGGCCTAAGTAAGTGTTCTCCCTCAATAACTAAGATTGTACATCAGGCCTAAGTAAGTGTTCTCCCTCAATAACTAAGATTGTACATCAGGTCTAAGTAAGTGTTCTCCCTCAATAACTAAGATTGTACATCAGGCCTAAGTAAGTGTTCTCCCTCAATAACTAAGATTGTACATCAGGCCTAAGTAAGTGTTCTCCCTCAATAACTAAGATTGTACATCAGGCCTAAGTAAGTGTTCTCCCTCAATAACTAAGATTGTACATCAGGTCTAAGTAAGTGTTCTCCCTCAATAACTAAGATTGTACATCAGGTCTAAGTAAGTGTTCTCCCTCAATAACTAAGATTGTACATCAGGTCTAAGTAAGTGTTCTCCCTCAATAACTAAGATTGTACATCAGGCCTAAGTAAGTGTTCTCCCTCAATAACTAAGATTGTACATCAGGCCTAAGTAAGTGTTCTCCCTCAATAACTAAGGATTGTACATCAGGCCTAAGTAAGTGTTCTCCCTCAATAACTAAGGATTGTACATCAGGCCTAAGTAAGTGTTCTCCCTCAATAACTAAGATTGTACATCAGGCCTAAGTAAGTGTTCTCCCTCAATAACTAAGATTGTACATCAGGTCTAAGTAAGTGTTCTCCCTCAATAACTAAGATTGTACATCAGGCCTAAGTAAGTGCTCTCCCTCAATAACTAAGATTGTACATCAGGTCTAAGTAAGTGTTCTCCCTCAATAACTAAGATTGTACATCAGGCCTAAGTAAGTGTTCTCCCTCAATAACTAAGGATTGTACATCAGGCCTAAGTAAGTGTTCTCCCTCAATAACTAAGATTGTACATCAGGCCTAAGTAAGTGTTCTCCCTCAATAACTAAGATTGTACATCAGGTCTAAGTAAGTGTTCTCCCTCAATAACTAAGATTGTACATCAGGCCTAAGTAAGTGTTCTCCCTCAATAACTAAGATTGTACATCAGGTCTAAGTAAGTGTTCTCCCTCAATAACTAAGATTGTACATCAGGCCTAAGTAAGTGTTCTCCCTCAATAACTAAGATTGTACATCAGGCCTAAGTAAGTGTTCTCCCTCAATAACTAAGATTGTACATCAGGCCTAAGTAAGTGTTCTCCCTCAATAACTAAGATTGTACATCAGGTCTAAGTAAGTGTTCTCCCTCAATAACTAAGATTGTACATCAGGCCTAAGTAAGTGTTCTCCCTCAATAACTAAGGATTGTACATCAGGCCTAAGTAAGTGTTCTCCCTCAATAACTAAGATTGTACATCAGGCCTAAGTAAGTGTTCTCCCTCAATAACTAAGATTGTACATCAGGCCTAAGTAAGTGTTCTCCCTCAATAACTAAGATTGTACATCAGGTCTAAGTAAGTGTTCTCCCTCAATAACTAAGATTGTACATCAGGCCTAAGTAAGTGTTCTCCCTCAATAACTAAGATTGTACATCAGGTCCTAAGTAAGTGTTCTCCCTCAATAACTAAGATTGTACATCAGGCCTAAGTAAGTGTTCTCCCTCAATAACTAAGGATTGTACATCAGGCCTAAGTAAGTGTTCTCCCTCAATAACTAAGATTGTACATCAGGCCTAAGTAAGTGTTCTCCCTCAATAACTAAGGATTGTACATCAGGCCTAAGTAAGTGTTCTCCCTCAATAACTAAGATTGTACATCAGGCCTAAGTAAGTGTTCTCCCTCAATAACTAAGGATTGTACATCAGGCCTAAGTAAGTGTTCTCCCTCAATAACTAAGATTGTACATCAGGCCTAAGTAAGTGTTCTCCCTCAATAACTAAGATTGTACATCAGGCCTAAGTAAGTGTTCTCCCTCAATAACTAAGGATTGTACATCAGGCCTAAGTAAGTGTTCTCCCTCAATAACTAAGATTGTACATCAGGCCTAAGTAAGTGTTCTCCCTCAATAACTAAGGATTGTACATCAGGTCTAAGTAAGTGTTCTCCCTCAATAACTAAGGATTGTACATCAGGCCTAAGTAAGTGTTCTCCCTCAATAACTAAGGATTGTACATCAGGCCTAAGTAAGTGTTCTCCCTCAATAACTAAGATTGTACATCAGGCCTAAGTAAGTGTTCTCCCTCAATAACTAAGGATTGTACATCAGGCCTAAGTAAGTGTTCTCCCTCAATAACTAAGATTGTACATCAGGCCTAAGTAAGTGTTCTCCCTCAATAACTAAGGATTGTACATCAGGCCTAAGTAAGTGTTCTCCCTCAATAACTAAGATTGTACATCAGGCCTAAGTAAGTGTTCTCCCTCAATAACTAAGATTGTACATCAGGTCTAAGTAAGTGTTCTCCCTCAATAACTAAGGATTGTACATCAGGCCTAAGTAAGTGTTCTCCCTCAATAACTAAGATTGTACATCAGGTCTAAGTAAGTGTTCTCCCTCAATAACTAAGATTGTACATCAGGCCTAAGT